>JAVIAB010000159.1:56718541-56918541 GCA_032433765.1 Megaustenia siamemsis
TGTTTCTTGCTGGTATATTTGTGTGACACTAGCTTGTTTGATGTCTCTTGCTGGTATGTTTGTGTGACACTTGTTTGTTTAATGTTTCTTGCTGGTATGTTCATGTGACACTAGCTTGTTTAATATCTCTTGATGGTATGTTTGTGTGACACTTGCTTGTTTAATGTCTCTTGCTGGTATGTTCATGTGACACTAGCTTGTTTAATGTCTCTTGCTGGTATGTTCATGTGACACTTCCTTGTTTAATGTCACTTGCTGGTATGTTTGTGTGACACTTGTTTGTTTAATGTCTCTTGCTGGTATGTTTGTGTGACACTTGTTTGTTTAATGTCTCTTGCTGGTATGTTTGTGTGACACTAGCTTGTTTAATATCTCTTGCTGGTATGTTTGTGTGACACTTGCTTGTTTAATGTCACTTGCTGGTATGTTTGTGTGACACTTCCTTGTTTAATGTCTCTTGCTGATATGTTTGTGTGACACTTGCTTGTTTAATGTCACTTGCTGGTATGTTTGTGTGACACTTCCTTGTTTAATGTTTCTTGCTGGTATAGTTGTGTGACACTTGCTTGTTTAATGTCACTTGCTGGAATGTTTGTGTGACACTAGCTTGTTTAACGTCTCTTGCTGGTATGTTCATGTGACACTAGCTTGTTTAATATCTCTTGCTGGTATGTTTGTGTGACACTTGCTTGTTTAATGTCTCTTGCTGGTATGTTTGTGTGACACTTGCTTGTTTAATGTCTCTTGCTGGTATGTTTGTGTGACACTTGTTGTTTAATGTCTCTTGCTGGTATGTTTGTGTGACACTTGTTTGTTTAATGTCTCTTGCTGGTATGTTTGTGTGACACTTGTTTGTTTAATGTCTCTTGCTGGTATGTTTGTGTGACACTTGCTTGTTTAATGTCTCTTGCTGGTATGTTTGTGTGACACTTGCTTGTTTAATGTCTCTTGCTGGTATGTTTGTGTGACACTTGTTTGTTTACTATCTCTTGCTGGTATGTTTGTGTGACACTTGTTTGTTTAATGTCTCTTGCTGGTATGTTTGTGTGACACTTGTTTGTTTAATGTCGCTTGCTGGAATGTTCATGTGACACTAGCTTGTTTAATGTCTCTTGCTGGTATGTTTGTGTGACACTTCCTTGTTTAATGTCTCTTGCTGGTATGTTTGTGTGACACTTGCTTGTTTAATGTCTCTTGCTGGTATGTTTGTTTGACACTTGTTTGTTTGATGGCTCTTGCTGGTATGTTTGTATGATTCTTATTTGTTTGATCTCTTACTGGTATGTTTGTGTGACACTTGTTTGTTTAATGTCTCTTGCTGGTATGTTTGTGTGACACTTGTTTGTTTAATGTCTCTTGCTGGTATGTTTGTGTGACACTTGTTTGTTTAATGTCTCTTGCTGGTATGTTTGTGTGACACTTGCTTGTTTAATGTCTCTTGCTGGTATGTTTGTGTGACACTTGCTTGTTTAATGTCACTTGCTGGTATGTTTGTGTGACACTTGTTTGTTTAATGTCTCTTGCTGGTATGTTCGTGTGACACTTCCTTGTTTAATGTCACTTGCTGGTATGTTTGTGTGACACTTGCTTGTTTAATGTCACTTGCTGGTATGTTTGTGTGACACTTCCTTGTTTAATGTCTCTTGCTGGTATGTTTGTGTGACACTTGCTTGTTTAATGGCTCTTGCTGGTATGTTTGTGTGACACTTCCTTGTTTAATGTCTCTTGCTGGTATGTTTGTTTGACACTTGTTTGTTTGATGGCTCTTGCTGGTATGTTTCTTTGACACTTGTTTGTTTGATGGCTCTTGCTGGTATCAGAATGTGTAACACTTCCTCTCTTTGATGACTCTTGACGGTATGTTTGTATGATTCTTATTTGTTTGATCTCTTGCTGGTATGTTTGTTTGACACTTGTTTGTTTGATGGCTCTTGCAGGTATCAGGTTGTGTAACACTTCCTTTATTTGTGACTCTGGATCGTATGTTTGTATGATTCTTGTTTGGTTGATGTCTTGTTGGTATGTTTGTTTGACACTTCCGTGTTTGATGGCTCTTGCTGTTATATTTGTGTGACATTTGTATGTTTGATAACTCTTGCTGGTATGTTTGTGTGACACTTGTATGTTTGATGACTCTTGTTGTTATATTTGTGTGACACTTGGATGTTTTATGGCTCCTGCTGTTATGTTTGTGCGACACTTGTATGTTTGATGACTCTTGCTGGTATGTTTGTGTGACACTTCCCTGTTTGATTTCTCTTGCTGTTATATTTGTGTGACACTTGGATGTTTGATGGCTCTTGCTGGTATGTTTGTTTGACATTCTTTGTTCTAATATTGTGTTGTTGAGTCTGCATGCTATTTATGTACTAGCTCTTCTTTACAAATCTACATGGCGGTTTCTGTGTAAGATAGTCGTGGTTCATTAACATGTTTTTGAGCTGACTCTTTGTTACAAGTTAGCATGACGTGTAAAAGCCCGTTTTGTGTGTCTCCCCTTATACCTGACGTATTAGTGTTGTCTTTTTGTAATAATTTCACATCTCATTGTTTTTCAGTGATACATTGTGATAATTTTACCTGTGGATTTTTGAGCCTTGGATTTTTTACCTATTGATTTGTATACTAGCTCTTTGTGGTATGTTTAAATAATGTTTTGTGTACTAGCTCTTTGTGGTATGTTTAAATAATGTTTTGTGTACTAGCTCTTTGTGGTATGTTTAAATAATGTTTTGTGTACTAGCTCTTTGTGGTATGTTTAAATAATGTTTTGTGTACTAGCTCTTTGTGGTATGTTTAAATAATGTTTTGTATACTAGCTCTTTGTGGTAAGTTTAAATAATGTTTTGTGTACTAGCTCTTTGTGGTATGTTTAAATAATGTTTTGTGTACTAGCTCTTTGTGGTATGTTTAAATAATGTTTTGTGTACTAGCTCTTTGTGGTATGTTTAAATAATGTTTCCTCAGCTAAGTCGTTGTGGTACATTTACATGATTTTTGTGCTAATTCTGTGAGAGGTATTCAAGACACTTTCTGAGCTTTTTCTCTTGCCTATTATAGCGTTCTATGTATTGTTTTCTTGATGCTTTTCGATTTGCATGATGTTCAAACGCTGGCAACTGCTGGTTAATTTACATATGGTTTTATGTGCTCACTCTTTATGGTTAGTTTGCTTGATATTTCATGTCGTTCTTCCTCTTCTATCCTTCCTCTGTTGTCGTTGGCTTCTAGGGGAGAAACAATCTGCGATTCTTTGCTCTTCTGTTGACTTCTTCTGATGTTATCCCTCCTAGTGACTCTAGTATTCCCTTTATCCATCTCTTTCTCGGCCTTCCTCTTAATCTGGCGTTTCCGTAGCGTTTATTTAAGGCTCTTTGAGTCATTGTTAGTTCTTTTTGTCTTGTTATGTGGCCGAACCAATTTATCTGTTGTTTCTTTATGTATTCGATGGCTGGTTCAATTTCGAGTTTCTTCCTCAGGTCAGTGTTTCATGTCGTTACTGGTGTTAATATTAGTGTTCGCTTTATGTATGGCTTGTAACTGTTTGTATACTGTTTTCTGCGCTTACTTGTGTTCTGACATTGGTTTTATTTTACATATTTAAAAAAGCGACTTGCTTAATCTATAGGGTGTCCCTTTAATGACTGTGCATTTTTTGTTGTTGAAATAATTACGCACCTAAATTTTATCTATGTATGACGTAATAGTTCAAGCACCATTTACGTGTTCATTTAAACATCACTGCTACATGATAGATCTGGCTTACAATGGTGTTAACGATTGAAGAAAGAGTATTTATAGTGGAGCATGTGTTCCGTAAAGGCGGCAAGTATTCGAATGGGGTATGTTGAACAATTTGTGAATAGATTTCCTGATACACCAGTGCCTCATCGAAATACTGTGAGTAATTTAATAATCAAATTTCAAAACACCGGTAGTGTACATGATGTTAGCCGTCCTGGTAGACCATCTGTTCTTGAAGTAACATCTCTCAACATCCAGGACAGCATTCTAATGAGTCCTGGCAAATCAATAAGAAAGCTGGCTCAACAAGTACACAAATCAAGCAGTACTGTTCATAGAGTTCTGAAAAAAAAAAAATTAAAGTTTCATCCGTACAAATTTTCCGTCGTTCCTCAATTAAAAGAATTAGATCACCAATCCAGAATTAATTATTGTATGTGGTTTGAGAATTTTCTAGCCCAAGAAGGTGAGGAAATCCTTGATTTCACTTTCTTCACAGATGAAGCATGGTTCCATTTGTCTGGGTACGTGAATAGGCAGAATGATCGTCTTTGGAGTATTAAAAATCCACATGCATTGCACCCAGTGCCTCTCCACGATCAGAAAGTAGGAGTGTGGTGTGCAATGAGTCGTCAGCGGATAATCGGCCCAATTTTCTTCTATGACACAATAAATTCAGAAATATACAGGATTAACATACTGGAACGATTCGTAACCCAACTTTCTGAGCCAGAAATTGAAAAAGCTTGGTTTCAACAAGATGGCGCAACTGCTCACACTGCTGTAAAATCACTGGAATTTTGATATGAAATTTTTGCTAATCGTATAATCTCTCGCGGAATATGGCCTGCACGGTCTTCTGATCTTACTCCCATGGACTACTATCTCTGGGGTGAACTGAAAGGAAAAGTGTACGAAAACAATCCCCACACACTCGATGAGCTGCAGGTTTCAATCGCCAACAACATTAATAATGTTACACAGCCCATACTGCGTAAGGTTTTTGACAATATGAAAAAACGTATCAATATTTGCCAACTAAAACGTGGTGGATATTTCGAATACCTTTTGTGAATAGTGATGTTATATGTTTAACTTTACCGAAAAAGGAACAAGCTACAGCAGTACATGATGCGTGATTTACATAAATATATTGGAACAACTAGATTTTCAAATAATGCACAGTCATTAAAGAAACACCCACCGATCTGGAAGACCTTCAATTTCACAAGACCAAATTATGGAACTCCAAGACAGAATTACAATGAGTCCAAATGCATCTTTAAACCACTTGTCTCAACAGGTGCAAATATCTAAGAGTTCTGTTCACAAGGTTTTAAGAAGTGAACTACACTATAGTCCATACAAATTAACTGAAGTGTCTCAACTCCAAGAAAGAGATTAGAATCCCGTTTAAACTACTGCATGTGGTTTCAGAATTTTATTTATGAACATGGCGCTGCCATCCTTGACGTCACTTTTTTCACTGATGAGGCCTGGTTTCATTTATCCGGTTATGTGAACAGTCAGAACAATCGGCTGTGGAGCAGTGAAAACCCCCATGAATTTCATCAAGTGCCGCTTTACGATCAAAAAGTCGGAGTGTGGTGCGCTATAAGTCGTATGCGGATAATAGGACCTATATTTTTTAATGAAACAATAAATGCAGAACGTTACCGTACTTTAATTCTGGAACCGTTCATAGCACACCTTACAGAACGGGAAATTATGGAATCCTGGTTTCAGCAGGATGGGGCAACAGCACACACAGCCACAACAACACTCAATTATTTAGAAAGCATATTTGCAAATCGCATTATTTCACGTGGAATCTGGCCTGCTCGTTCACCAGATCTAACACCCCCAGATTATTATCTGTGGGGGGCATTGAAGGGGAAAGTTTATGAAAATAATCCGCAGACAATTAATGACCTAAAGACTGAAATAGTAGACAAGATTAAACAAATATCACCAGACATTATTCTGAAGGTTTTCGCAAATATGGAAAGACGAATCACGACATGTCTTGAGGCCCGTGGTGGACATTTTCAATATATGCTTTAGGCACTTTATTGTGTTAATACCAACATTACCCATTATAAGCTCGCCGATAGCAGTCAAGTATATTTGAATATTTTACAATTTGTGTGACGCATTAGTTAACCAAGATAACGCAGGAGTGGAACATGTGATGGGGAGAGAAGGCTGTAATACAACAAGTCAGAATGGAGAAAGATTAATAGAATTATGTTTAATAGAAAATTTAGTTATAGGTGGGACATTATTTCCACATAAAAATATCCACAAAACAACATGGATATCTCCTGATGATAGAACATCAAATCAAATTGACCACCTATGTATTAAACAACAATTCAGATCATCATTAATAGATGTAAGAGCATACAGAGGTGCTGATGTTAATAGTGACCACAACCTGTGCATTGGGAAAATAAGATTAAAATTTAGAAACCAACATAAGAGGTCAATTACACATAAAATTGATAGTCATAAACTGAAAGATGAAGCAATAAAGGAAAAGTTTAACATAGAGCTAAGTAATTGTTATTCAGCACTTGGTGAAATAGACTTAGATATCAATGAAATGTGGGACTCACAGAGCAAAATACTAATGACAGCAGCAGAAGCAAGTGCTGGACTGAAGAAAATGGAAAAACGAGCTTGGATCTCAGACACCACATGGAAATACATCAAAGAAAGAAGAGAAGCGAAGAGAGCCATGACTAATGTAAAGACAGATCTTGGAAAGGTTCTGGCAAAAGCAACATACAAAGAATTAGACAACAAAGTGAAAAGTTCGGCAAGAAGAGATACAAGAGCTTATATAGACAACTTGGCAGAGAAAGCAGAGACAGCTGCAATTACAGGAGACAGCAGAACTCTTTATACTGTACAAAAGATGCTGACAAACACCTATACATCCAGTGGAACACCAATTCTAGACAAATCTGGATTAATGCTAACAACAAGCGCAGACATAAAAGCCCGTTGGGCGGAACACTTCAAAGAAATTCTTAACCGTCCACTACCTCACAGTTTAATAGATTTTGAAGCTGAAACACCAGCAGCAGAATTAGATGTAAAATTAGATGACTTCACCTTGAGTGAAATAGAAACCACCTTAAAGCTAATGACCAATAACACGGCTGCTGGAGAGGATAAGTTAACAGCTGAGATCCTCAAGGCAATTGATAGCCATAATTTAATACATCTCCAAAAAATGTTCAACATCATTTGGAAAACAGAGAAGACGCCTCATAAATGGAAAAAAGGAATCATTGTTAAGATCCCAAAAAAGGGCAATCTTAGAGATTGTAACAATTGGAGAGGCGTGACACTTTTGTCAGTTGCCTCAAAATTATTCTGTAAAATCATCCTAAATAGAATAAAGGATTCAATAGATACAGTAATGCGTGAAGAACAGGCTGGGTTTAGAAAAGGGAGAAGCTGTCTTGACCACATTTTCACTCTACGACTTATATTGGAGGAACACATTGAAAAGCAAAAACCTTTTGTACTTAACTTCATCGACTTCAAAAAAGCATTTGATAGTATTCATAGAGATTCTTTGTGGAAAATTCTGAAGCAATATGGCTTACCATCAAAAATCATAAATATTATCAAAGACATGTATGATGGTTACACATGTGCAGTTCGAACAGAGGAAGGACTGAGCGAATGTTTCCCAATAGAAACTGGGGTTAAACAAGGATGTATTTTATCGCCCTTGTTATTTGGAATTGTTATGGACTTCATAATGAAGAAATGCTGCACTGGTAATAAAGGCATCGAATGGATACAAGGAGACCATTTGGAGGACCTGGACTTTGCTGATGACATAGTTCTCATCAGCAATCAGATAAAAACGATGCAGGAAAACACAAATGAACTATCATCAATAGCCAGCAAAATTGGGCTTGAGGTCAATCATGAAAAGACTAAAGTCATGAAAAGTTTAATTCCAACAAGTGACAAAATATACATGGAAAACAAACCAGTAGAAGAGATCGATCACTTCATCTATCTTGGAAGTCACATTGATCGAGAAGGGGATACGAGCAAAGAAATTAGAATCAGACTGGCTAAAGCAGCAATGTCTTTCAGAAGCCTTGAAAAGTTGTGGAAATCAAAACTCATTAGCACAAACACAAAACTTAGGCTATTCAAATCAAATGTACTATCAACCCTTACGTATGCGTGTGAAAGCTGGAAAACAACAAGAGATATAGAAACAAAGTTGAACGCATTCGAAAATAAATGTCTAAGGAAAATACTTGGTATAGAATGGAACGAATTCAAAACAAACGAGGAAATTAGAGAAATCGCCAATCAACCACTAATATCTTCAGTAATAAAGAAAAGACGATGGTCATACGTTGGACATGTGATGAGAAGAGATAATAATCGAATAGCAAAGCAAGCCCTCATATGGGAAACAACAGGTAAAAGAAAAAGAGGAAGACCCAGGGAGACACTGAGAAGAACATTGATGAGAGAGGCAAGAGCAGCAGGAATCGGCTCCCTCAATGAGATAGAACTGCTTGCACAGAACAGAGACAGATGGCGAGATTTAATAAAATATCTTTAAAAGAAAACTGCTAGAACAAAAATTCATATAGGAGAAGGTGTATCTTGGTCTACGCCCTATGGGCCGGTTACGGCTCGAAAGGTCAATAGATAGATAGATAGATTAGTTAACCGCATTTCTGGTGACGTTTTTCTTCCGAGAGTAGAAATTCACTGCACTGCGACTTTAAAAACACCCTGTATATACAGTTGCGTGGGTCACTACCTGTTATTAAATTATCCAGCCTTTTTCTAAGGTAGCTCGTGACGAGTTTATATAACATTGTCTCCATCTGTTACATAAAATAAACATACACTGGTATGTAGCATCCAGCCATTAGAACGACAAGACAAATTGTGACGTTTCGGCTAAAGCCTGTATCGGGTATAACATTGTCTCCATCTGTTACATAAAATAAATATACACTGGTATGTAGCATCCAGCCATTAGAACGACAAGACAAATTGTGACGTTCCGGCTAAAGCCTGTATCGGGTATGACATTGTCTCCATCTGTTACATAAAATAAATATACACTGGTATGTAGTATCCAGCCATTAGAGCGACAAGACAAATTGTGACGTTCCGGCTAAAGCCTATATCGGGTGTAACAAACAAGATATACAAGTTAACAACAAATGAAAAAATCGGGGACTCGTTGGTCTTGAATTAAGGGTGCCGGCCTCGAGACAGAGTAGCTGTGAGGTTAAATCCAGGCCAAAAACAGTTGAGAATTTTATTTGTGATTTCTTCTGCAAGAACCGCTCCTGGTCTCAGCAGCGATGTCCGGCTTTAAACGTAATTACTCAATGGCGGAAATGGTACCTCCAAAGACGGAGTTATCTTACTGTGCTGTGAGGTACCTCAGTGCCACTGCTGCCAGTGAACAAAAGCATTGACCTGAAAACTTCAGTCCTTTGTGTTTATGAACTTTGCCAGATTTCATAACGCAAACAAATCAAAACTACAAAGCACAACATAGATCTAAAAAAGATAAATTATAAAAATAATATGGCTACCTGCCCTATTGTCTATTAATCTTACAACCTATCTCTTCTTAAATCCAGGCCACCGTCTCTATCCGCCGCTTCTTCCCATTATTGTTAGATATGTGATGTATTTTCTGACATGGATTTATTGATTGATTTTGTCTAGTAAGTTTGTTATACCACATGATGAATTTTGCCGAAACGTCGTAATTTGGTGTCTTACCTTTCTATTAGTTTACCTGCTCCATACCATTGTATGTTTACTTTACATGTTATATGCAGCACTACATCTCCATTTGTGGTTCCTTATAATATATATTAGTGTGTATATTTGATGGTTTTCCTTATCGGTATCTGTTATAGTTCGTTCAGAAATTCGTGCCCACAGAGTTTATTAATTATCTCGGGAACTGTTTCATGAATTGCAGTAATTGTTTTTCATGAAATTTTATTTTTCACGGACCGTCAGTCTGATTTTTTCCCCTACTGTCACACATTTAGTAAAGATTTTGTTTCTTTGAGGTATATAAACTTGTGAATTTCTTGGTTGTCCTAATTTTTAGGAGTTTACAATACCCACATGTGTTGTAATCAACTCATCATTTAAAATAGCAAATTTCACGAGCTCTCTACACAATCCAACTCACACTTACTAAGCCATAAACTGTTCAGAAAGTAGTTGTGTCGTTTCCCATTTCTTGTGAAACAAGTTCATAGGCGTAACTTGACAAAATATTTACTGTTAATGTATAAATAATCTTTTATATGTGATAATTTGTAAGCTGTTGTGAAGTGACTTCTTTATTTTTTTTAAATCAGGAAAAGTTTAAAGTATATATTCATCACTATGCAAAAGGTAACTGTGTTATTATACAGACACTTTTGCAAGAAATCTAAAAGAGATCGGTTGTATTACGATGTAAAAAAAAAAAAACAGAAAAAAACAAGGGCAGCTCTATGTATAGATAGAAAGTCTTTCTATCCATGGATATGACAGGACTTTGAATATGCTGAAGCGACGGTCAAGCAAGGAAGAAAAATGAAAGTTGATGATTTTGACAAAGACGTTATTAGATGTGAGATTTTAAATGTTTAAATCGAACCACCGTGTTACACTGCGCAAACTTAAAGTTCGACTGCAATTAGAATATGATATAGAAATATTAAAAACAACTCTTTTGAAGATCATTGGAGGCGTTGATTTTACTTTTCGAAAATCTGATAGTGGTAGAAATATTGTTTGTGAAAAAATCCATACCGAACATTGCCCGAAGCTAATACCCGAGGCAGATCATTCTTTTTTCTTCTGCGATCATGACGTCATTCAGCCTAGGCCTCCGGACTGTCTTATGAAGGCAGCTGTCTGTTTAAGTGATTCGGTTGTCCCGTATAGTATCTCTTCCAGGGAGGTGGGTATGGGCCACATTGTCCTTCTCAGGTCTGTGTACTGGGGGCTAAACTGTAGATCGTGTCCTGTTATGTTATCAAGGGTACAGTTGCATTGGCTGGTTGTTCCTATTTTGAGTTTGGTGAACATGTGTGGTTTGTAAGTCTGTTGTGGCCAATGCGTATGCGATATGATGACTTGATCCCTCCTTGATAGTTGATGGTATCTATCACTCTCGTTATGCTTTTGCTGTTCTTGTTTCCTTTTTTCATGGTACTGCCCTTTGATGATGGATGTGGCCTCATCGTAGCTGATCAGATGGTTCTCTTGTGGTAATCTCACTCCCTCTTTAGCTAATTTGTCAGCGAGTTCGTTTCCTTGAATATTACAATGTGATGGTATCCACAGGATGACAACTCTCTGGTAATTGTTACTCAGCAGGTGTGGGGTTGTTCTCAAGTCATCTAGCTCACTTTTTCAGTGGGGTTTTGGAGTTGATAGAACCGATAGTGCATTAGTCAGTATCACCAATTTCTTGTGCACGTTATGTTTGTGTTAGATAGCCAGTTTTGCAGCCTCTTCGATGGCTTCAGTTTAAGTTTTATAGTTGTTTGAGAATATCCCAGTGGCTATTGAATTGCTGATCTCTTACTGGTTATTCAGCCTCAAGAACACACCTCCTCCTCCATTTATGGTGGCGTTTGTAGCAGAGCCATCTGTGTTTATGTGTGACCAGGAGTTCTGTGGGTAGTTGTTTATGTGTTTTTCTGCTATGTACTTTCTCCCTTCGTCTGTTTAGGTGCCTGTTCTCATAATTCCTATTATGTCTTCCTTAAGTTCTGGAGGCAGATCCATGAGCTACAAATGAAAGGCTACGATATAGTATACTTGGATGAAACATGAGTTAATTCTCATCATACACATGATAAAGAATGGCAGTCAGTTGAGAGAGAGAATATAAGTATTCCCAGCAGGAAAGGACAACGCAATATATTAGACGCATTACCATCACATTATTATTATTATTATTAGCATTACATCCTGGAAGTATAGAGAATGGACTTGTTAATGACGCACAACTTATTTTTCAATCAAATTCTACAAACGGTAGGGACTACCACACTTAAATGAATGGACGAATTTTCTGAGACTGAATAGAGAATACTCTACTCCCCATTCAGGAGATACATTTTCATGCCTTGTAATGGGCTATGCATCCTATAATAATGCGGTAACACTGGAGGACAAATTCCTAATTCGTCAAGCACAAATGATCAAATCATCACATGGTTTAGAAAAGAAGATGTTTCCTTTCAAACACTCATTTAAATCCATAGTAGTTGCAAATTGTTAGACATACTAATAAGACAACGTTATATCAAATTGATAAAACAATTGCGAAGTATGGCCACACATTACTTCGCATCCTACCTTATCATTCTCACCTCAACCCAATAGAACTTGTGTTGGTTAAAGTCAAAGGGCAAGTTTCTGCGCAGAACAGAACGTTTAAAATGAGTGATATTAAAGAATTGGTGCGTGATGCTCTCTCAATGATAGGCATTGAATAATTGAGGAAAATGTGCGGTCACATGTGCTCAGAGGAGAGGAACACTATTAGCAACGTAGTGGAATGCAGTTGGTCAAACCGATAACAATTGTTAACCTCTTAGAGCTTTGATTCGGAATGAGTTATGTATGACATGTGCACAATTTTGTTGATGGCACTCTTACTATTTGCTGACTATGTGTGGTTGATGTTATGGTCGTTCCCTATATTTTTGTCGGTGATACGCCTGCTATTTGGCAACTATGTGTGTTTGATACTTTGGTCAAAGTTTACCTATATCTATAACGAATATATATATATATATACATGAATTTAAATATGTGGGAACTTTGTTAACCTCAGACGGAAGATGTACAAGAGAGGTGAGATGCAGTATGGCTCAGGCAAAAGCAGCTTTCCAAAAAATGAGGAAGATACTATGCAATCCATTTTTGACAATAGAAACAAGAAAAAGAATTCTTAAATGTTCTGTAGAACCAGTCTTAACATATGGATGCGAATCACGGACAATAGGACATCAGACATGAAAATCACTGGAGTCTGCAGAAATGTGGTTTTACAGAAGAATGTTGAGAATACCATGGGCAGCTAAGATGAGTAATGAAGATGTTCTGAGAGAGGTCAAAGTAAAAAGAGAGCTAATTTCCAACATTAGGAAGAAACAATCATCATTTTTTGGCTAAGCAATGAGAAGAGAACAACTGAAATATATTGTAACAACTGGAAAAATTGAGGGAGGAAAAGATAGATGGAAGCAAAGAGAAACAATAACAGACATCTTAAGAGAATGGCTTGGAAGAAGGTCAACAACAGAAATGATAAAGAGCTGCCGTGATCGAAAGTTGTGGAGAGACATGATCATCAGTAGGCCCGGATACTTGATGATGATGATTATGATGCTGACGAATATATATAATCGAATGAAGATTGATGCCCTGTTCGATGTGATAAGGATACGCCTTTGACTTGCATTGTTAGAAAATTAACGTAATTAACTATAAAAATTTAATGTTTAGAGCAAACGGTTTGATATTTTCTAAAATTATATAACAACAATCGATTTGTGCAAATTTCAGACGACCTTTGTACTTAAATGTTATATAATCTTAAAGTCTGTGAAAAAAATACGATTTTATAAAAAAGAATTACTGAAATTCATCAAACAGTTTCCGAGATAATTGATAAACGAACTGTAGTTTCTGTCTTTTTATGTTCATGTTCTTGTTAAGTTTACATGACACACTATATTGTGGCACTTGTTGTTAAGTCTACGTTTTCTGAGTTCTTTACTGCTAACTTTCTTTAAGATACTCTGCACATTAAATAGCGCAGCTATTTGCGTTCTGAATCTTGCTAGTTTACTCTCTCCTCGTGGATCGTTTTTATGGTGTGTTCTCGTTCTTTTTAATGTGGCTTTGTTTTCATGGAATTGTAGAGCTAATTTTTTGGTAAATGAGCGGTTTATGTTCAGGCTTTTGTATACGGGACGCTATATGTAATGGCGAAATGAAGAATGATGAAAAGGGAATGGTCTTAGGGTGGATTCTCTGAAGAAACATAAAATTGCTAATCATCGACTGTAATTACTTGTTGTTTTATTTTACCACAAATCGTCAAGTCTAATGTTCTCATATGTGCACAAATCAGCACGTCTAATTTGCACTTCTTTTCACAAATCGTCAAGTCTAATGTTCTCATATGTTCACAAATCAGCACGTCTAATTTGCACTTCTTTTCACAAATCGTCAAGTCTAATGTTCTCATATGTTCACAAATCATCACGACTAATTTGCACATCTTTTCACAAATCGTCAAGTCTAATGTTCTCATATGTTCACAAATCATCATGTCTAATTTGCACATCTTTTCACAAATCACCAACTGTAAAATTTAAATTGTACCAATCAAATCGCGTTAATGTTTAAATTTTGCTGCAAATCGTGAAGTTTAGTTTTCTAATCTGTCCACAATACATCAACACCATAATTCAAATCTGACCTCAAAGCATTAACTCTACGATTCTAATCTTAATGTTGCAATAATCACATTTATAATTCTAATCTTAATGTCGCAATAATCACATTTATAATTCTAATCTTAATGTTGCAATAATCACATTTATAATTCTAATCTTAATGTAGCAATAATCACATTTATAATTCTAATGTCGCAATAATCGCATTTATAATTCTAATCTTAATGTCGCAATAATCACATTTATAATTCTAATCTTAATGTTGCAATAATCACATTTATAATTCTAATCTTAATGTAGCAATAATCACATTTATAATTCTAATCTTAATGTCGCAATAATCACATTTATAATTCTAATCATAATGTTGCAATAATCACATTTATAATTCTAATCTTAATGTTGCAATAATCACATTTATAATTCTAATCTTATCACAAATCGCAAGCTCCAGCGTTTAAAGGTTAGTACAAATCGTCAAGTCTAATCTTATGTATTCTAAAATGATCTTTCATTGCAGACTGCACCCCTACCATAGATGATTATTGTGAAGCCATTGGCGTATGCCACACCCATTCGATTAAATTCCTCAATGTGATATCAAATGTGCCAGCATTTATTGTGTTAATGCCACCCGTCGACGAGACTCTCAAACAATTTTGCAAGTGAGTATTGGAAAGAGTTACCAGATGACATATTTGGACCGATCGTTTATATAACTGAACCAGTTGTTCGAAGACAAGTTAATAAAGAAGAAAGTTATAGTTAGAGAGAAATATACGCCAAGGGGAGAGTATTTTAGTTATTGTCCAATTGTATTGATGTCTATATTCACATCAACTGATGGTTAGGGTATAGAGAATAACTAAAACAACCTACAGCCAGGGAGTCTCATCTACTTCTACTTCTACCTTTCAGCTCCCTGTGGAGCAATGGTCTTCAACAAACACTTTACATGTCGTTCTGTTTCTTTCTATTCTTTTAAGATCGTTCCATGTCTTCCCCATCATCTTCATCTCTGCTGCTGTCAGTCTTCTCTAAGTATTTCTTGGTCTTCCTCTTTGCCTTTTCCCCTGGGGATTCCAAATAAGGGCCTGTTGTGTAATACTTTCAGTTGGCTTCCACAGAGTGTGTTCTATCAAACGCCATCGTATTCGATGTATTTCTTTATCCACTGGTATTTGATTGGTATATTTCCACACATGTTAGTGATTTTGTCTAGCCATTTCCATTCTTTTATTCTGCGTAAGCATCCATTAATGAAAGTCTGTATCTTCACGATTGTCAATTTTGTTGTTCTCCATGTTTCTCAGCCATATAATAGGACAGATTTAACATTGGAGTTTAATTTTTTTTTTTTTTGCATTTAACCTAATTTATTTGGACTTCCATATGTTTCCCAGTGCAATAAATGCTCCTCTTGCTTTTGATATCCTTATTTTGATATCATTTTCTGCTCATTCCTCTGTATCTATGTTACTGCTCAGATATATGCATGTCTAGTATAGGCGTTTCTCCTAATTTTATTTGTTTTTTTTTTTGGTTATTGCCATCGTTATTAATTCTCATAATGTTGGTCTTATCTCTATTAAATTTCCGTCCTAGCTGATGTGATCTCTCATCAAGTATGCTCATTGTATTCTGCATTTGGTGATGGCTGTGAGATAGTAAAGCTATGTCATCAGCAAAGTTTAAATCATTAAATTGCTTGGACGGTGACCACTGGATTCCATTTCTGTTGTTTTGAGTTATTCTCATAATCCAATCTATGGTCAGTAGAAAGAGAAATGGAGACAGAAGGTATCCCAGCCATTACTCCTGTTATTATTTCAAATGCTTCTGTAAGCTGTCCTTCATGCACCACACTACATTTCATTCATTCATACCTTGTTTTTATCCGGTTAATAAACTTTATTGGGATTCCGTAATGGCTCAGCAACTTCCAAAGCATTCCTCCGTCTAAACCAGGGGTGGCCAATAAGGTGCGACAAGTGGCCCGCGAATTCCTTTTGTTTTGGCTCGCGACGGATAAAGAATAAAATCAGGTTGCATTGAGCAAAATTTCCTGGGTAAAATTGATTTAAAATTTGTTACATTAACTTCTACCGTGGAGAAATCTAACTCAAATATTCCCAAGTAGTCTGTTTAAAATAAAGTATAATTATTAGTGGAAACATCCGAGGTAAATCAAAGAAGGATAATAGTACAAGTAGACCCATATTTAACATTCGGAACACTCTAGTAGTTAGTTTAACGTCACCTTCCCGTCATTCCAGACCCATTCTTTTTTTCCCGTTTGATCATCCTGCGATCGACTGAAACAAAGGTAGAAGTCGACGAATGGTTCTAGAACCGACTCTCGTTTCGGCGAGTTCAAACAGTTTCAGCCAAGAAATACAGTCAGTCGCCTCAAATCAATATTCATAGTCCTACCAAAGAAATCGGGTGCGATTGATTGCGATGATCATCGCACAATAAGCCTTATGAGTCATATGACTAAAATATTACTAAGAATCATCATGCGAAGTGTGCGAAACAAAATCAGTCCAGAAATTAGCGATGAACAGTGTGGTTTTGTTAGAGATAAAGGAACAAGCAATGTCATTTATATTATAAGATCTTTAATAGAAAGAGCCATAGAGGTGAAAACAGATCTATACCTATGTTTAATAGATTATACCAAGGCATTTGACAAAGTAAAGCACCAAGAAATAATCAAAATTTTAGAAAGCATAAACGTAGACAGCAAAGATCTATGAATAATAAAGAACATGTACTGGCAACAAACAGCGGCCATAAGAACTGGAAACCAATTGGGAATGTTTCAACAAATAAAACAGGGTGTTAGACAAGGTTGTGTGCTGTCCCCAGATTTTTAAAATATTTTTATTGAGATTATTTTAAGATCCATAAGGGATAACTAACAATTGGAGGTCATAAAATAAATAATCTAAGGTATACCGATGATGCAGTCTTAATCGCTAAAAGTGAAAATGAGTTACAAGAAATGTTGGACATTATAGTGAAATAAAGCAAAAATAAAGGACTCAGCCTTAATAACAAAAAGACAGAGGTAATGGTAACAACAAATAAAAAGACATCACCTCAGTGCAAAATAAAGACAAGTGGAACAATATTAAAACAGGTAAATGAATTTAAATATTTGGGAACTTTGTTAACCTCAGACGGAAGATGTACAAAAGAGGTGAGATGCAGAATGGCTCAGGCAAAAGCAGCTTTCCAAAAAATGAGGAAGATACTATGCAATCCATTTTGACAATAGAAACAACAAAAAGTGTTCTTAAATTTACGTAGAGTCATTCTTAACATATGGATGCGAATCATGGACAATAGGACAACAGACAAGAAAATCACTGGAGTCTGTAGAAATGTGGTTTTACAGAAGAATGTTGAGAGTACCATGGTCAGCTAAGAAGATAAATGAAGATGTTCTGAGAGAGGTCAAAGCAAAAAGAGAGCTAATTTCCAATATTAGGAAGAAACAATCATCATTTTTTTGGCCATGTAATGAGAAGAGAACAACTGAAATATATTGTGACAACTGGAAAAATTGAGGGACGAAGAGATAGAGGGAAGCAAAGAGAGAAAATAACAGATAGCTTATTAAGAGAATGGCTTGGCAGGTCAACAACAGTAAAGATAAATAGCTGCCGAAATCGAAAGTTGTTGAGAGACATGATCACCTACGCCAGTAGTACTTGATGATGATGATGATGATAGAACAACCGTTGATAGATGACATGTGCCACTTATCGTTGCTTTATGTATCTTATATACCGCATATCGGGCAAATGTTGATAGAAAAAAAAAAGAATCTATTATTGATGTTTCACTTTTATAGCACGCCACCGGTTGGGCAAATGTTGATAAGCAATCATGAGATAAAATCTGATATCGGAATACACACAAGGCAAACTGTTATTATTTCATTTTTACTCTGAGACTTAGAGACTGTGATGACAGTCGAGGTCAACGGTATTCTTCCATTACCGCCAGCAGCATTATAACTTTCGTGGACTTTATGTATAGAAATCTTTGATTTGATTACTATTTGACTCAGACAATGTAATTAGGCACTAGAATATCATCCCATGGCATCGAGATAAAAGGGTAGCATTATCGAGAAAACTGCATCTATTTAATTATTACATAAGTAAAGAGCCCCCGTCACGTCAAGTGGCGTATAGGGAATATGGTGTTATAATTAAATATATGCAATTTTCTCAATAATTGTGAAAATCCGGTACCCGTTAAAGGCTGGGTGAACCTGGAAGCCGTCGGTTGGGATCGAACCCTACCTCTTGTCCTTTGTAGTCCAGTTCTCTAACCACTGAGCTATCGCGGCTCACTTAATTGTAACATACATGAACAATAATAAGATGTAATTGTACTTCAAGATAACAACAACAGACTGAACAAACCTCTGGGCAAAAGACAATTGTATAACAGATGGCCATCAACAGATAGGGTAACGCAAGGGTAGGAGAGCTTTTATTTGTCGCATAGTAACGTATATGTTGTGAAAGTTGTGATATCGGCAGATCAACATTAGATCCCATCAACAGATAGGGTAACGCAAAAGTAGGAGATCTTTTATTTGTCGCGTAGTAACGTACATGTTGTGAAAGTTGTGATATCGGCAGATCAACATTAGACCCATCAACAGATAGGGTAACGCAAAAGTAGGAGATCTTTTATTTGTCGCATAGTAACGTACATGTTGTGAAAGTTGTGATACCGGCAGATCAACATTAGACCCATCAACACTTGAATGCGAGTGCTACTGAAGAATACACAGACCAATGTGAACTAAGAAATCAACATGACCATATTGCAACAACATAATATTCGACATAACTGTTAGTGCTAAAAACACACAAAGACAGAATAAAGTATTATGATATGATATCACATGTTGACCTATAGATAATCGCTATATGGGGTATCGTTCTAGACAGAGGAGGGGAATACGACATACAATTGGTGCACGATATCACGGGGGGGGGGGGGGTGAGCTGGGCAGATGGAAACATGTTAGATCTCCAGTGGACTTTAATAACGTAAGAGCGTCTGTAACACAGGAAAAGACAAAATAATGATGCTGATGATGATGATGATGATGATGGTTGCGATGATGATGCGTTGGAAGAGCAAAACAAAAGTGAGAAGAGAAACAGGTCGTGTAAATGTTCGTTTCAAATTGTTAACATAAATATATGACTTGTGGCATGACGCCACAAAGAAACATCGACTATGTCACGTTTATTTTTTAGGCAAAAAGGGTAAGAAACCATAAGGAAATAAACAACGTTTCGTGAAAATGTGAATAGAAAGAACCATACAAACTTAGTGTCACAAAATGAAATTCGAGTCAAGTATATATAGAGATAGACTGATATATACAATGATAAAAATAAGGCAGGCAGCTGAAGATTGTAGGGACTAGCATTTATAGACAAACATAAATCAGGAAACATGACACTTAATGATGATTCATTATTACAATCTTGAGTTTGTAATGCCTACCTACATTTACTTCACTTTTCTATGTAATAGGTTGGCAGACACCGCCAGTGAATGTGTGAGAAGTTACAAGTATGGCTGTAACAACGCTGACATCATCTCTATTGTGGCAAATATAGAGAATGACAACTCGATAGTGTGTTCAAAAGGGAGTCGGGAAGGTAAAATGTTGTCAATAACGCAAGATACGGTTTGGTGACGATATTACATTAACAATTTACATTAGATCAGAGAGACATGGATAGATGAGAGGACATGGTTCAGTGACGTCTTTACATACAAAAACGTCATCATCCAAGGTAGACGAAACATTCATGTAGATACATCAAAGATATCCGTCAACTTCAACCTGTAGATAGATTATATATAGCCGACAACTGTATCTCAAAGATGAAACAAAGATAGCCGATAACTTCTTCCTGTAGATATATCAAAGATAGCCGTCAACTTCAACCTGTAGATAGATTATATATAGCCGTCAACTTCAACCTGTAGATAGATTATATATAGCCGACAACTGTATCTCAAAGATGAATCAAATATAGCCGATAACTTCTTCCTGTAGATATATCAAAGATAGCCGTCAACTTCAACCTGTAGATAGATTATATATAGCCGACAACTGCATCTCAAAGATGAATCAAATATAGCCGACAACTTCATCTCAAAGATGAATCAAAGATCAAAGATAGCAAATAACTTCATATTGTAGACACATCAAAGATAGCCATTACTTCATCAAGTAGATACATCAAATATAGCCGACAACTTCATCCATTACATACATCAAATATAGCCGACAACTTCATCCATTACATACATCAAATATAGCCGACAACTTCATACATTAGATACATCAACGAGAGCCGACAACTTCATCCATTACATACATCAAAGATAGCCGACAACTTCGTCCATTAAATACATCAAATAAAGCTGACAACTTCATCATGTAAATACATAAAATATAGCCGACAACTTAATGCATTATATACATCAAAGATAGCCTACAACTTCATCAAATAAATACATCAAAGAGAGCCGACAACTTCATCCATTAAATACATCAAAGAGAGCCGACAACTTCATCCATTAGATACATACACAAGAGCCGACATCTTCATCCATTAAATACTTTAAATATAGCTGACAACTTCATCATGTACATACATCAAATATAGCCGACAACTTCATACATTAGATACATCAACGAGAGCCGACAACTTCATCCATTACATACATCAAATATAGCCGACAACTTCATACATTAGATACATCAACGAGAGCCGACAACTTCATCCATTACATACATCAAATATAGCCGACAACTTCATACATTAGATACATCAACGAGAGCCGACAACTTCATCCATTAAATACATCAAATAAAGCTGACAACTTCATCATGTAAATACATAAAATATAGCCGACAACTTAATACATTATATACATCAAAGATAGCCTAGAACTTCATCAATTAAATACATCAAAGAGAGCCGACAACTTCATCCATTAGATACATACACGAGAGCCGACATCTTCATCCATTAAATACTTTAAATATAGCTGACAACTTCATCATGTACATACATCAAATATAGCCGACAACGTCATTCATTACATACATCAACGAGAGCCGACAACTTCATCCATTACATACATCAAAAATAGCCTACAACTTCATCCATTAAATACATCAAATATAGCTGACAACTTCATACATTAGATACAACAAATATAGCCGACAACGTCATTCATTACATACATCAACTAGAGCCGACAACTTAATCCATTAAATACATCAAATATAGCTGACAACTTCATCTTGTACATACATCAAATATAGCCGACAACTTAATACATTAGCTACATCAAATATAGTCGACAACGTCATTCATTACATTCATCAAAGATAGCCTACAACTTCATCCATTGCATACATCAACGAGAGCCGACAACTTCATCCATTACATACATAAACGAGAGCCTACAGCTTCATCCATTACATACATCAAATATAGCCTACAACTTCATCCATTAAATACATCAAATATAGCTGACAAATTCATCATGTAAATACATCAAATATAGCCAACAACTTCACACATTAGATACATCAAAGAGAGACGACAACTTCATCATGTACATACATCAAATATAGCCGACAACTTCATACATTAGATACATCAAAGAGAGACAACTTCATCATGTAGACACTTCAAGGAGAGACGACACATTCATCATGTAGATGCATAAAAAGAGAGACGATAACTTCATCCATTAGATACACCAAATATAGCTGACAACTTCATCCTGTAGATACACTAGAGAGAGACGACAACTTCATCCTGTAGATACACTAGAGAGAGACGACAACTTCATCATGTAGATACATCAAAGAGAGACGACAAATTCATCATGTAGATGCATCAAAGAGAGACGATAACTTCATCATGTAGACACAACAAATATAGCCGACAACTTCATCCATTAGATACACCAAATATAGCCGACAACTTCATCCATTAGATACACCAAATATAGCCGACAACATCATCCATTAGATACACCAAATATAGCCGACAACTTCATCCATTAGATACACCAAATATAGCCGACAACTTCAACCTGTAGATAGATTATATATAGCCGACAACTGTATCTCAAAGATGAATCAAAGATAGCCGATAACTTCTTCCTGTAGATAGATTATATATAGCCGACAACTGTATCTCAAAGATGAATCAAAGATAGCCGATAACTTCTTCCTGTAGATAGATTATATATAGCCGACAACTGTATCTCAAAGATGAATCAAAGATAGCCGATAACTTCTTCCTGTAGATAGATTATATATAGGCGACAACTGTATCTCAAAGATGAATCAAAGATAGCCGATAACTTCTTCCTGTAGATAGATTATATATATCCGACAACTGTATCTCAAAGATGAATCAAAGATAGCCGATAACTTCTTCCTGTAGATAGATTATATATAGCCGACAACTGTATCTCAAAGATGAATCAAAGATAGCCGATAACTTCTTCCTGTAAATATATCAAAGATAGCCGTCAACTTCAACCTGTAGATAGATTATATATAGCCGACAACTGTATCTCAAAGATGAATCAAAGATAGCCGATAACTTCTTCCTGTAGATAGATTATATATAGCCGACAACTGCATCTCAAAGATGAATCAAAGATAGCCGAATTCTTCTTCCTGTAGATATATCAAAGATAGCCGTCAACTTCAACCTGTAGATAGATTATATATAGCCGACAACTGTATCTCAAAGATGAATCAAAGATAGCCGATAACTTCTTCCTGTAGATAGATTATATATAGCCGACAACTGCATCTCAAAGATGAATCAAATATAGCCGACAACTTCATCTCAAAGATGAATCAAAGATCAAAGATAGCAAATAACTTCATATTGTAGACACATCAAAGATAGCCATTACTTCATCAAGTAGATACATCAAATATAGCAGACAACTTCATCCATTACATACATCAAATATAGCCGACAACTTCATCCATTACATACATCAAATATAGCCGACAACTTCATACATTAGATACATCAACGAGAGCCGACAACTTCATCCATTACATACATCAAAGATAGCCGACAACTTCATCCATTAAATACATCAAATAAAGCTGACAACTTCATCATGTAAATACATAAAATATAGCCGACAACTTAATACATTATATACATCAAAGATAGCCTACAACTTCATCAATTAAATACATCAAAGAGAGCCGACAACTTCATCCATTAAATACATCAAAGAGAGCCGACAACTTCATCCATTACATACATACACGAGAGCCGACATCTTCATCCATTAAATACTTTAAATATAGCTGACAACTTCATCATGTACATACATCAAATATAGCCGACAACTTCATACATTAGATACATCAACGAGAGCCGACAACTTCATCCATTACATACATCAAATATAGCCGACAACTTCATACATTAGATACATCAACGAGAGCCGACAACTTCATCCATTACATACATCAAATATAGCCGACAACTTCATACATTAGATACATCAACGAGAGCCGACAACTTCATCCATTAAATACATCAAATAAAGCTGACAACTTCATCATGTAAATACATAAAATATAGCCGACAACTTAATACATTATATACATCAAAGATAGCCTACAACTTCATCAATTAAATACATCAAAGAGAGCCGACAACTTCAACCATTAGATACATACACGAGAGCCGACATCTTCATCCATTAAATACTTTAAATATAGCTGACAACTTCATCATGTACATACATCAAATATAGCCGACAACTTCATACATTAGATACATCAAATATAGCCGACAACGTCATTCATTACATACATCAACGAGAGCCGACAACTTCATCCATTACATACATCAAAAACAGCCTACAACTTCATCCATTAAATACATCAAATATAGCTGACAACTTCATACATTAGATACAACAAATATAGCCGACAACGTCAATCATTACATACATCAACGAGAGCCGACAACTTCATCCATTAAATACATCAAATATAGCTGACAACTTCATCATGTACATACATCAAATATAGAAGACAACTTCATACATTAGATACATCAAATATAGTCGACAACGTCATTCATTACATTCATCAAAGATAGCCTACAACTTCATCCATTACATACATCAACGAGAGCCGACAACTTCATCCATTACATACATAAACGAGAGCCTACAGCTTCATCCATTACATACATCAAATATAGCCTACAACTTCATCCATTAAATACATCAAATATAGCTGACAAATTCATCATGTAAATACATCAAATATAGCCGACAACTTCACACATTAGATACATCAAAGAGAGACGACAACTTCATCATGTACATACATCAAATATAGCCGACAACTTCATACATTAGATACATCAACGAGAGCCGACAACTTCATCCATTAAATACATCAAATAAAGCTGACAACTTCATCATGTAAATACATAAAATATAGCCGACAACTTAATACATTATATACATCAAAGATAGCCTAGAACTTCATCAATTAAATACATCAAAGAGAGCCGACAACTTCATCCATTAGATACATACACGAGAGCCGACATCTTCATCCATTAAATACTTTAAATATAGCTGACAACTTCATCATGTACATACATCAAATATAGCCGACAACGTCATTCATTACATACATCAACGAGAGCCGACAACTTCATCCATTACATACATCAAAAATAGCCTACAACTTCATCCATTAAATACATCACATATAGCTGACAACTTCATACATTAGATACAACAAATATATCCGACAACGTCATTCATTACATACATCAACGAGAGCCGACAACTTCATCCATTAAATACATCAAATATAGCTGACAACTTCATCTTGTACATACATCAAATATAGCCGACAACTTCATACATTAGCTACATCAAATATAGTCGACAACGTCATTCATTACATTCATCAAAGATAGCCTACAACTTCATCCATTACATACATCAACGAGAGCCGACAACTTCATCCATTACATACATAAACGAGAGCCTACAGCTTCATCCATTACATACATCAAATATAGCCTACAACTTCATCCATTAAATACATCAAATATAGCTGACAAATTCATCATGTAAATACATCAAATATAGCCGACAACTTCACACATTAGATACATCAAAGAGAGACGACAACTTCATCATGTACATACATCAAATATAGCCGACAACTTCATACATTAGATACATCAAAGAGAGACAACTTCATCATGTAGACACTTCAAGGAGAGACGACACATTCATCATGTAGATGCATAAAAAGAGAGACGATAACTTCATCCATTAGATACACCAAATATAGCTGACAACTTCATCCTATAGATACACTAGAGAGAGACGACAACTTCATCCTGTAGATACACTAGAGAGAGACGACAACTTCATCATGTAGATACATCAAAGAGAGACGACAAATTCATCATGTAGATGCATCAAAGAGAGACGATAACTTCATCATGTAGACACAACAAATATAGCCGACAACTTCATCTATTAGATACACCAAATATAACCGACAACATCATCCATTAGATATACCAAATATAGCCGACAACTTCATCCATTAGATACACCAAATATAGCCGACAACTTCATCCATTAGATACACCAAATATAGCCGACAACATCATCCATTAGATACACCAAATATAGCCGACAACTTCATCCATTAGATACATCAAATATAGCCGACAACTTCAACCTGTAGATAGATTATATATAGCCGACAACTGTATCTCAAAGATGAATCAAAGATAGCCGATAACTTCTTCCTGTAGATAGATTATATATAGCCGACAACTGTATCTCAAAGATGAATCAAAGATAGCCGATAACTTCTTCCTGTAGATAGATTATATATAGCCGACAACTGTATCTCAAAGATGAATCAAAGATAGCCGATAACTTCTTCCTGTAGATAGATTATATATAGCCGACAACTGTATCTCAAAGATGAATCAAAGATAGCCGATAACTTCTTCCTGTAGGTAGATTATATATAGCCGACAACTGTATCTCAAAGATGAATCAAAGATAGCCGATAACTTCTTCCTGTAAATATATCAAAGATAGCCGTCAACTTCAACCTGTAGATAGATTATATATAGCCGACAACTGTATCTCAAAGATGAATCAAAGATAGCCGATAACTTCTTCCTGTAGATAGATTATATATAGCCGACAACTGCATCTCAAAGATGAATCAAAGATAGCCGAATTCTTCTTCCTGTAGACATATCAAAGATAGCCGTCAACTTCAACCTGTAGATAGATTATATATAGCCGACAACTGTATCTCAAAGATGAATCAAAGATAGCCGATAACTTCTTCCTGTAGATAGATTATATATAGCCGACAACTGCATCTCAAAGATGAATCAAATATAGCCGACAACTTCATCTCAAAGATGAATCAAAGATCAAAGATAGCAAATAACTTCACATTGTAGACACATCAAAGATAGCCATTACTTCATCAAGTAGATACATCAAATATAGCCGACAACTTCATCCATTACATACATCAAATATAGCCGACAACTTCATACATTACATACATCAAAGATAGCCGACAACTTCATCCATTAAATACATCAAATAAAGCTGACAACTTCATCATGTAAATACATAAAATATAGCCGACAACTTAATACATTATATACATCAAAGATAGCCTACAACTTCATCAATTAAATACATCAAAGAGAGCCGACAACTTCATCCATTAAATACATCAAAGAGAGCCGACAACTTCATCCATTACATACATACACGAGAGCCGACATCTTCATCCATTAAATACTTTAAATATAGCTGACAACTTCATCATGTACATACATCAAATATAGCCGACAACTTCATACATTAGATACATCAACGAGAGCCGACAACTTCATCCATTACATACATCAAATATAGCCGACAACTTCATACATTAGATACATCAACGAGAGCCGACAACTTCATCCATTACATACATCAAATATAGCCGACAACTTCATACATTAGATACATCAACGAGAGCCGACAACTTCATCCATTCAATACATCAAATAAAGCTGACAACTTCATCATGTAAATACATAAAATATAGCCGACAACTTAATACATTATATACATCAAAGATAGCCGACAACTTCATCAATTAAATACATCAAAGAGAGCCGACAACTTCATCCATTAGATACATACACGAGAGCCGACATCTTCATCCATTAAATACTTTAAATATAGCTGACAACTTCATCATGTACATACATCAAATATAGCCGACAACTTCATACATTAGATACATCAAATATAGCCGACAACGTCATTCATTACATACATCAACGAGAGCCGACAACTTCATCCATTACATACATCAAAAATAGCCTACAACTTCATCCATTAAATACATCAAATATAGCTGACAACTTCATACATTAGATACAACAAATATAGCCGACAACGTCAATCATTACATACATCAACGAGAGCCGACAACTTCATCCATTAAATACATCAAATATAGCTGACAACTTCATCATGTACATACATCAAATATAGAAGACAACTTCATACATTAGATACATCAAATATAGTCGACAACGTCATTCATTACATTCATCAAAGATAGCCTACAACTTCATCCATTACATACATCAACGAGAGCCGACAACTTCATCCATTACATACATAAACGAGAGCCTACAGCTCCATCCATTACATACATCAAATATAGCCTACAACTTCATCCATTAAATACATCAAATATAGCTGACAAATTCATCATGTAAATACATCAAATATAGCCGACAACTTCACACATTAGATACATCAAAGAGAGACGACAACTTCATCATGTACATACATCAAATATAGCCGACAACTTCACACATTAGATACATCAAAGAGAGACGACAACTTCATCATGTACATACATCAAATATAGCCGACAACTTCATACATTAGATACATCAAAGAGAGACAACTTCATCATGTAGACACTTCAAGGAGAGACGACACATTCATCATGTAGATGCATAAAAAGAGAGACGATAACTTCATCCATTAGATACACCAAATATAGCTGACAACTTCATCCTGTAGATACACTAGAGAGAGACGACAACTTCATCCTGTAGATACACTAGAGAGAGACAACTTCATCATGTAGATACATCAAAGAGAGACGACAAATTCATCATGTAGATGCATCAAGAGAGACGATAACTTCATCATGTAGACACAACAAATATAGCCGACAACTTCATCTATTAGATACACCAAATATAGCCGACAACATCATCCATTAGATATACCAAATATAGCCGACAACTTCATCATTAGATACACCAAATATAGCCGACAACTTCACACATTAGATACATCAAAGAGAGACGACAACTTCATCATGTACATACATCAAATATAGCCGACAACTTCATACATTAGATACATCAACGAGAGCCGACAACTTCATCCATTAAATACATCAAATAAAGCTGACAACTTCATCATGTAAATACATAAAATATAGCCGACAACTTAATACATTATATACATCAAAGATAGCCTAGAACTTCATCAATTAAATACATCAAAGAGAGCCGACAACTTCATCCATTAGATACATACACGAGAGCCGACATCTTCATCCATTAAATACTTTAAATATAGCTGACAACTTCATCATGTACATACATCAAATATAGCCGACAACGTCATTCATTACATACATCAACGAGAGCCGACAACTTCATCCATTACATACATCAAAAATAGCCTACAACTTCATCCATTAAATACATCACATATAGCTGACAACTTCATACATTAGATACAACAAATATATCCGACAACGTCATTCATTACATACATCAACGAGAGCCGACAACTTCATCCATTAAATACATCAAATATAGCTGACAACTTCATCTTGTACATACATCAAATATAGCCGACAACTTCATACATTAGCTACATCAAATATAGTCGACAACGTCATTCATTACATTCATCAAAGATAGCCTACAACTTCATCCATTACATACATCAACGAGAGCCGACAACTTCATCCATTACATACATAAACGAGAGCCTACAGCTTCATCCATTACATACATCAAATATAGCCTACAACTTCATCCATTAAATACATCAAATATAGCTGACAAATTCATCATGTAAATACATCAAATATAGCCGACAACTTCACACATTAGATACATCAAAGAGAGACGACAACTTCATCATGTACATACATCAAATATAGCCGACAACTTCATACATTAGATACATCAAAGAGAGACAACTTCATCATGTAGACACTTCAAGGAGAGACGACACATTCATCATGTAGATGCATAAAAAGAGAGACGATAACTTCATCCATTAGATACACCAAATATAGCTGACAACTTCATCCTATAGATACACTAGAGAGAGACGACAACTTCATCCTGTAGATACACTAGAGAGAGACGACAACTTCATCATGTAGATACATCAAAGAGAGACGACAAATTCATCATGTAGATGCATCAAAGAGAGACGATAACTTCATCATGTAGACACAACAAATATAGCCGACAACTTCATCTATTAGATACACCAAATATAACCGACAACATCATCCATTAGATATACCAAATATAGCCGACAACTTCATCCATTAGATACACCAAATATAGCCGACAACTTCATCCATTAGATACACCAAATATAGCCGACAACATCATCCATTAGATACACCAAATATAGCCGACAACTTCATCCATTAGATACATCAAATATAGCCGACAACTTCAACCTGTAGATAGATTATATATATCCGACAACTGTATCTCAAAGATGAATCAAAGATAGCCAATAACTTCTTCCTGTAGATAGATTATATATAGCCGACAACTGTATCTCAAAGATGAATCAAAGATAGCCGATAACTTCTTCCTGTAGATAGATTATATATAGCCGACAACTGTATCTCAAAGATGAATCAAAGATAGCCGATAACTTCTTCCTGTAGATAGATTATATATAGCCGACAACTGTATCTCAAAGATGAATCAAAGATAGCCGATAACTTCTTCCTGTAGGTAGATTATATATAGCCGACAACTGTATCTCAAAGATGAATCAAAGATAGCCGATAACTTCTTCCTGTAGATAGATTATATATAGCCGACAACTGTATCTCAAAGATGAATCAAAGATAGCCGATAACTTCTTCCTGTAAATATATCAAAGATAGCCGTCAACTTCAACCTGTAGATAGATTATATATAGCCGACAACTGTATCTCAAAGATGAATCAAAGATAGCCGATAACTTCTTCCTGTAGATAGATTATATATAGCCGACAACTGCATCTCAAAGATGAATCAAAGATAGCCGAATTCTTCTTCCTGTAGACATATCAAAGATAGCCGTCAACTTCAACCTGTAGATAGATTATATATAGCCGACAACTGTATCTCAAAGATGAATCAAAGATAGCCGATAACTTCTTCCTGTAGATAGATTATATATAGCCGACAACTGCATCTCAAAGATGAATCAAATATAGCCGACAACTTCATCTCAAAGATGAATCAAAGATCAAAGATAGCAAATAACTTCACATTGTAGACACATCAAAGATAGCCATTACTTCATCAAGTAGATACATCAAATATAGCCGACAACTTCATCCATTACATACATCAAATATAGCCGACAACTTCATACATTACATACATCAAAGATAGCCGACAACTTCATCCATTAAATACATCAAATAAAGCTGACAACTTCATCATGTAAATACATAAAATATAGCCGACAACTTAATACATTATATACATCAAAGATAGCCTACAACTTCATCAATTAAATACATCAAAGAGAGCCGACAACTTCATCCATTAAATACATCAAAGAGAGCCGACAACTTCATCCATTACATACATACACGAGAGCCGACATCTTCATCCATTAAATACTTTAAATATAGCTGACAACTTCATCATGTACATACATCAAATATAGCCGACAACTTCATACATTAGATACATCAACGAGAGCCGACAACTTCATCCATTACATACATCAAATATAGCCGACAACTTCATACATTAGATACATCAACGAGAGCCGACAACTTCATCCATTACATACATCAAATATAGCCGACAACTTCATACATTAGATACATCAACGAGAGCCGACAACTTCATCCATTAAATACATCAAATAAAGCTGACAACTTCATCATGTAAATACATAAAATATAGCCGACAACTTAATACATTATATACATCAAAGATAGCCTACAACTTCATCAATTAAATACATCAAAGAGAGCCGACAACTTCATCCATTAGATACATACACGAGAGCCGACATCTTCATCCATTAAATACTTTAAATATAGCCGACAACTTCATACACAAATATAGCCGACAACTTCATACATTAGATACATCAAATATAGCCGACAACGTCATTCATTACATACATCAACGAGAGCCGACAACTTCATCCATTACATACATCAAAAATAGCCTACAACTTCATCCATTAAATACATCAAATATAGCTGACAACTTCATACATTAGATACAACAAATATAGCCGACAACGTCAATCATTACATACATCAACGAGAGCCGACAACTTCATCCATTAAATACATCAAATATAGCTGACAACTTCATCATGTACATACATCAAATATAGAAGACAACTTCATACATTAGATACATCAAATATAGTCGACAACGTCATTCATTACATTCATCAAAGATAGCCTACAACTTCATCCATTACATACATCAACGAGAGCCGACAACTTCATCCATTACATACATAAACGAGAGCCTACAGCTCCATCCATTACATACATCAAATATAGCCTACAACTTCATCCATTAAATACATCAAATATAGCTGACAAATTCATCATGTAAATACATCAAATATAGCCGACAACTTCACACATTAGATACATCAAAGAGAGACGACAACTTCATCATGTACATACATCAAATATAGCCGACAACTTCACACATTAGATACATCAAAGAGAGACGACAACTTCATCATGTACATACATCAAATATAGCCGACAACTTCATACATTAGATACATCAAAGAGAGACAACTTCATCATGTAGACACTTCAAGGAGAGACGACACATTCATCATGTAGATGCATAAAAAGAGAGACGATAACTTCATCCATTAGATACACCAAATATAGCTGACAACTTCATCCTGTAGATACACTAGAGAGAGACGACAACTTCATCCTGTAGATACACTAGAGAGAGACAACTTCATCATGTAGATACATCAAAGAGAGACGACAAATTCATCATGTAGATGCATCAAAGAGAGACGATAACTTCATCATGTAGACACAACAAATATAGCCGACAACTTCATCTATTAGATACACCAAATATAACCGACAACATCATCCATTAGATATACCAAATATAGCCGACAACTTCATCCATTAGATACACCAAATATAGCCGACAACTTCATCCATTAGATACACCAAATATAGCCGACAACATCATCCATTAGATACACCAAATATAGCCGACAACTTCATCCATTAGATACACCAAATATAGCCGACAACTTCATCCATTAGATACACCAAATATAGCCGACAACTTCATCCATTAGATACACCAAATATTGCCGACAATTTCATCCATTAGATACACCAAATATAGCCGACAACTTCATCTGAGTCATAGGCTGACTTGTCCATCTTTTGATGTTACTCGTCCATGTTAGTCTTTGTCTGCCTCTGCCTCTTTTACCTTGTATTTTCCCCTCCAATATTACTTTTAATAGACTGTTGTGTCTTTTAACATGACCAAAAAATGTCATTTCTCTTACTCTAATTGTGTTTGGTAGTTTTTTTTTTTCACCCTTAGTCGTCCTAAAACTTCCTCGTTTGTTTTCTTTTCTTTCCATCCAATTCTACCTATTCTTCTATAAATACACATTTAAAAGGCTTCAATTTTCTGTTCTGTTTTCTGGTCTAATGTCCATATTTCTGCACCATTCAAGAATATTGAGAAGATGTAACATTTTGCCATTCTTAGTTTGAGCCCTGGTGTTATTTGTTTTGATGTTAGTATATTTTTCATGGCATTGAAATTACTTTTTGCGATACCTATTCTTTTATTTATATCAGTTGTACATTTTCCATCACTGGTTATAGTATGTCCCAGGTAGTTGTAGTTCTGAACTGTCTCTAGATGTATTCCTTCAACTTTGATATTGAAATTTAGATCTTGAGAATTTTATTTTTTATGATCATAGTTTTAGTCTTTTTGATATTCATATCTAGTCCATATTTTTTGCTTATCATGTGTATTACATTAAGTAATTGTTGTAGATCTTTAGGATTTTCTGCTAGTAGTACAGTATCATCTGCATATCTTAGGTCATTGATTATCTTTCTATTAATGTTTAGGTCTTGCAACTCTGTGATGTTTTTAAAGATTTTCTCAGTGTATAGATTGAACAAGCTTGGTGATAGGATGCATCCTTGTCTTACTCCTCTTTTTATGTCCATGGGTGTAGAGTTCTCCTTGTTATATTTTATTATTGCTGTTTGCTCCCAGTACAAATTACATATCAGTCGTATGTCTGTGGCTTCCAGAGTTATATCTTTTAGGTAGTCTATAAGTTGATTATGGTGTATTCTAACAAATGCTTTGGTGTAGTCTATGAAGCAGGCATATATTGGTTTGTTTACTTCTATGTACTTTTCAATCAATGTCCTCATGCTGAATATGGCTTATTTTGTCCCACTATTTTTCCTGAATCTGAATTGTTGCTCATCTAATTCATTATTAATTTTATTCTGAATCCTTCCTTGTATAACTTTTAGTTCAATTTTGGTTACCTGGCTCATTAGGCTTATTGTTCTAAAATCACTGCATTCAACTGTACCATTCCTTTTAGGCAATGCAATGCATGTTGATGTTTTGAGTTCATTTGTTATGTATCCTATATGGTATATGTCATTGCATATGTCTATGATCACTCCAATGCCAAAATCTTCTAGTGCATGTATCATCTCTATCAGTTACCCATTTTTGTTTTGTGTTGTTCATCCATTAAATACATCAAAGATAGACGGCAACTTCATCCATTAGATAAATCAAATATTGCCGTCAACTTAATCATGTAGATACATCAAAGAGAGACGACACTTCATCCTGCAGATACATCAAAGGGAGCCGAAAACTTCATCATGTACATACATCAAATATAGCAGACAACTTCATACATTAGATACATCAAATATAGCTGACAACTTCATCATGTATATACATCAAATATAGCTGACAACTCCATCAATACATGTTGATACAATTGATACAATCAAAGAGAGACGTCAATTTCACCTAGTAGTTTCAATCAAAGAGAGACGTCAACTTCACCTCGTAGTTACAATCAAAGAGAGATGACATCTTCACTTTGCAGATACAATCACAGAGAGATGGCATCTTCACCGCGTTGATAGAATCAAACAGAGATGCCAACTTCACCTCGTAGATACAATAAAAAGGAGATGGCAACTTCACTTCGATGATACAATCAAACAGAGATGCCAACTTCACCTCGTAGATACAATCAAAGAGAGATGGCATCTTCAACTCGTTGATACAATCAAACAGAGATGCCAACTTCACCTCGTAGATACAATCAAAGAGAGATGGCAACATCACCTCGTTGATACAATCAAAGAGAGACGTCAACTTCACCTCGTAGTTACAATCAAAGAGAGACGACACCTTCACCTCGAAGATACAATCAAAGAGAGACGTTAACTTCACCTCGTAGATACAATCAAAGAGAGATGCAACTGCACCTCTTAGATACAATCAAAGAGAGACGTCAACTTCTCCTCGTAGATACAATCAAAGAGAGATGCAACTGCACCTCGTAGATACAATCAAAAAGAGACGTCCTCCTCAACTCGTAGGTACAATCAAAGAGAGATACCAACTTCATCTCGTAGATACAATCAAAGAGAGACGTCAACTTCACCTCGTTGATACAATCAAAGAGAATTGCCAACCTCACCTCTTATATACAATCTAAGAGAGACGTCAACTTCACCTCGTAGATACAATCAAAGAGAGACGTCAACTTTACCTCGTTGATACAATCAAAGAGAAATGCCAACCTCACCGCGTGGATACAATGAAAGAGAGACGTCAACTTCACCTCCTTGATACAATCAAAGAGAGACGCCAACTTCACATCCTTGATACAATCAAAGAGAGATGCCAACTTCATCTCTTATATACAATCAAAGAGAGATGCCAGCTTCACCTCGTAGATACAATCAAAGAGAGATGCCAACTTCACCTCCTTGATACAATCAAAGAGAGACGCCAACTTCACCTCCATGATACAATCAAAGAGAGATGCCAACTTCACCTCTTATATACAATCAAAGAGAGATGCCAACTTCACCTCGTAGATACAATCAAAGAGAGATGTCAACTTCACCTCGTAGATACAATCAAAGATAGATGCCAACTTCACCTCGTAGACACAATCAACGAGATATTCCAACTTCACCTCGTAGACACAATCAATAAGATACGTCAACTTCACCTCGTAGATACAATCAATGAGAGATGCCAACTTCACCTCGTAGATACAATCAAAGATAGATGCCAACTTTACCTTGTATATACATCAAAGATATTCGACAACTTTACCTTGGATATACATCAATAATAGCCGACAACTTTACCTTGTACATACATCAAAGATATCCCACAACTTTACCTTGTATATACATCAATAATAACCGACAACTTTACCTTGTATGTACATCAAAGATATCCCACAACTTTACCTTGTATGTACATCAAAGATATCCCACAACTTTACCTTGTATATACATCAAAGATATCCCACAACTTTACCTTGTATATACATCAAAGATATCCCACAACTTTACCTTGTATATACATCAAAGATATCCCACAACTTTACCTTGTATATACATCAAAGATATCCCACAACTTTACCTTGTATATACATCAATAATATCCGACAACTTGATCTCGCAGATATATCAAAGATAGCCGACAACTTGATCTCGCAGATATATCAAAGATATTTGACAGCTCACGAATACATCTATGATAAATGCACCGTTTTGGATCTATTTGTAATATGTAAATTTGCAGTCACAATATCAAACAAATACTAAATCCTCCAACAACTAGAAAATACACAAAAAATATAGAAGATCACTGGAAACAGGTTAAGAACATATAGAAAGAGACATGCGAAGAAATCCTATGGAAAAGGGAACGTGAGAATAAGGCATGGATGATATCAGAGACCCTGGATAAAATTAAAGAAATAAAGAATAATAAAGCAGACACAAATAATTTCAAAACGAGAAGTACTAAAGAAAAGACACAGGATACATTAAACAGAGATGAACAAATAAGTGGGAAAATGCATTAAAAGGAATAAGATGACATAACCCTCCTAAGATTTGCTGATGACATAACCCTCCTATCACACAACTAGCAACAGATGCAAGATAAAGTATTCATACTTGAAGAGAGATCACAACCGCTGGGACTGAAAATAAATAGAGATAAGACCAACATTATTAGAAACATAACAGTTGGCAATAACCAAGTAATAATAGGAGAAATACCTCTTCTAGACGTACAATCTTACATATTTATTAGGGCAGTAATATAGACCAAGAATGAGGACCGAGAAGGATACCAAAATAATGATATCAAAAGCAAAAGGGGCATGCGTGGCACTGGGAAATATATGGAAGCCCAAAGAAATTAAGTTTAATACAAAGATTAAAATGTTCAACTCCAATGTTAATCAATGTAAGTATATGGCTGTGAAACATGGAGATCAATAAAAATGACAATGATGAAAATACAGACCTTCATTAATATAGGCTTAAAAATAGAAAACAAAGTAAAGTGCTCCGTCACGCTAATTGGCGTATAGGGAATATGGTGTTATTGATCATAATTGTTTATAAACCTTCAGCACATTATTTTTTGGGGGTAATGTGGTAGGTATTACGCCCGTGCAGCTTTACTTTCCCAGAAAAAAAAATATGGGACCCATTTAAGGCTGGGTGAACCCGGAAGCCGTCGATTGGGATCGAACCCTACCTCTTGTATTGTGGAGTCCAATTCACGAACCACTTAGCTATCGCGGCTCCCTGTAATGGATGCTTACGCAGAATAAAAGGATGGACATGGCAGGACACAATCACTAACATAGATTTATGGAAATCTACCAGTCAAATACCAGTGGATAAAAAGATACAACGAAGACGATACCTCTGGACAGGACACACACTGCGGAAGCCAACTGAGAGTATTACACAGCAGGCTCTTTTTGGAATCTCCAGGGGAAAGGACAAAGAGGAAGACCAAGAAATTCTAGGAGAAGCAGAGATGAAGATAATGGAGGAAGACATGGAATGATCTTAAAAGAATAGCAAGAAACAGAACGACTTGGGAAATGTTTGTTGAAGACATATGCTTCACAGGGAGCTGAAAGGTAGAAGAAGAAGAAGATAGCACTAGATATGCCAAGACAAAAACAGACAAAAAATACCTCTAAGGATGAGTTCGATTCACCGTGCAAGAGAAACCTTAAAATAACATGCTCTTGTATTAGATATAGCAATTGTGGACTACATTGGATGTGAAGGAAACAAGAAATGAACAGACATTTATATTTGTGTGGCCGAGTGAGTCCAGTGTGTATGTGTGTGTATAGTGATTTGCTAGATGGACTTTAGAAGGAAACCAAGATCTGACAGGCTCAATTTGAGATGGAATTCTTCAACTTTTTATTGGAAACTAACAACGGCGTGCTTTTGTTAGAGACAATATAACTAGAGTTAAACATGAACTGTTAAAACAAGGCCAGGAGCAGATTACAATAGTCACCATGTGCCAGTAGTTGGAAAGATAAGACAAAGTCTGCAGAAGGCACAGACATCCCCAAGAAATATAAAATTAGAAATACATATGCTTAGAGTAGATAGACAGATGAGTGATAAGTACAGTACGATAGCACAAAAGAGATATAATGCAACTGAGAAAATACAGGACATCGAAGAACAATGGGGAATGCTCAAACAATCGATTCATCAAGCATCAAAAGAAGTAATACTAGTGACTAAAAGAATCAACAAAAAGAAACGGATAACAGAAGATAAGAAGAACGGACATACAATATATTGCACAAAGAGATCCAGAACAAATCCAGAGAAAAAAAAAGTAGGATGGCTAAAGCAGAAATATAAAGAAATGGAAAAACAACAAAAGAAAGTCTCAAAATATATGCACACTCAATTAAATGAATTAACAGGAAGAAAAGAAGTCAACGTTTCAAGAAGTGTGAAATCAAATGAAGGAAATATAATAATGGGACAGGAGAAGGCAATGGAAAGATGGACAGAATATATCAGTCAACTTTATAATGATGAAACACCAGAGCTAAACAATTCCAACAAAGATACAGGACCATCAATAATACAGAGTGAAGTGGAAGAAGCAATTCAATACATGAAAAGAGGCAACACTCCAGGTCCCGACAATACAACAATTGAAGAGATAAATGCATTAGGAGAGCTAGGAGTACAAGTCTTAACAAATCTACTCAATGACATATATAACACTAAACACATACCCGAAGATCTACTAAAATCTATCTTTGTAGCCATACCAAAGAAGTCAGGTGCCACTTATTGTGAGGGCCATCGCACTATTAGTCTCATGAGCCATATGACTAAACTATTACTAAGAATCATCATGAGACGTGTAAGGAAATAATCAATATGTTGGAGAAATTAAACATTGATGGCAAGATGCTGCGAATAAAAAAAAAAAAAAACATGAACTGGTAACAAACATCAGCTATTCGAATTAGCAACCAATCAAGACAATTCCAATACATGGACCAATGAGTCAGACAAGGCTGTCTTCTGTCGCCGCATTTATTTTCACTTTCCTGCGAGCATATTACGAGAACAATAGAAGACAAAAAAGGAATTGAAGTCAAAGGTCACAACATAAATCATTTGCGATCTGCGGATGACACATTCTTAAAAGCACAGACAGAGAATGAACTAAAAGAACAATTCTAGACATAATAGTAAAGGAAAGCAACAACAACAAAAACGCCTCAGTCTGAATAGTAATAAAACAGAAGTAATGGATATATCAAAGAAACAATCATCGCCATCTTGAAGCATAACAATAAAGATGACAAATCTAAAACAAGTACAACGCGTCAAATACTTGGCCACAATAATAACATCAGATGGAAGATGCACTACGGAAATAAAAAGAAGCATAGCTCAGGCCAAAGTAGCATTTCAGAACATTAAAAAAAATAGCTTATGCAACAAATCTATGTCAATAGAAGTGAGAAAGAGAGTTCATCAGTACTATATACAACTAATTCTGACCCATGGAAGCGAACCATGGACAGTTGACAAAGAAATGAAAAGACGATTAGAGTGCACATAAATGGGATTTCGCAGAATAATGTGAAAGTTCCCTAGAAAGCTAACACGACCAATGAAGAAATTCTCAAAGAGGCCAACACAAAAAGGGAACTCCTAAAAACATCAGAAAGAAACAATCAACATTTTTTGGGCACATCATGAAAAGAGGGAAGTTGGAATACTTGGTTACATCTGGCAAAATAAAAGGAAAGAGAGATCGCGGACAACAAAGAGAGAAAATATTGGATAGCTTTGTGTCATGGCATGGAAAACTGTCAACAACAGAACTGATATGATGCACTGAAGATAGAAAATTGTAGATGGACATGATCGCCTACGCCAACAGGCATGGCACATGATGATGATAAAACATGATTTTTAAAGATAATATAACTGGTTTTAAATACATATTTCTGAAGACAACATGGGGGAATAGTAAATATCCTTCGATTGCTGTAGTCGACAGCGTTTGACTAATAAATATATCTGATGTAGACAATATATAATAGATAAAATAGATAATATACAATAAAAAGTATGTCTGATGTAGACAATATATACTAGATAATATACAATAATAAATATGTCTGATGTAGACAATATATAATAGATAAAGTAGATAATATACTATAAAAAGTTTGTCTGATGTAGACAATATATAATAGATAAAATAGATAATATACAATAATAAGTTTGTCTGATGTAAACAATATATAATAGATAAAATAGATAATATACAATAATAAATATGTCTGATGTAGACAATATATAATATAAATAATATATAATTTACAATAATAAGTATGTCTCATGTAGACAATACATAATAGATAAACTAGATAATATACAATAAAAAGTATGTCTGATGTAGACAATATATAAAAGATAAACTAGATAATATACAATAAAAAGTATGTCTGATGTAGACAATATATAATAGATAAAATAGATAATATACAAAAATACATATATCTGATGTAGACAATATATAATAGATAAAATAGATAATATACAATAAAAAAATATGACTGATGTAGACAATGTATACTAGATAAAATAGATACTATACAAAAATACATATATCTGATCTGGACAATATATAATAGATAAAATAGATAATATACAATAATAAATATGACTGATGTAGACAATATATACTAGATAAAATATATAATATACAAAAATACATATATCTGATGTAGACAATATATAATAGATAAAATAGATAATATACAAAAATACATATATCTGATGTTGACAATATATAATAGATAAAATAGATAATATACAATAAAAAAATATGACTGATGTAGACAATATATACTAGATAAAATAGATACTATACAAAAATACATATATCTGATGTATACATCAGAGATACAATAATAAATATATCTGATGTAGACAACAGAGACACAATAATAAACATACCTGATATAGAGAACAGTGATACAGTAATAAGTATGTCGGATGTAGACAACAGTGATACAATAATAAATGTGTCTAATGTATACAGGATACATTAACAAATGTGGTTGATGTAGACAACAGTGATACAATAATAAATGTGTCTAATGTATACAAGATACATAAACACATGTGGCTGATATAGATAACAGCGATACTTTAAAAGATATGCCCCCGCTGAAGTCAAAAGGTACATAATAAATAATGTTTATTTAATCATGTTTATTTAATTTAACGAATGACGTCATTTTAGTTATACCAAATAAAAGCAGCCAATGCCATCAAATCTGAGGCATTGTTCGACTATGTGATCATAGACTTTGTGTAAAACATGTCTGCTAGCTTCCTGTTTTGATTAAACAAGAAACAACATTATCTTTACAAATCCACCCACCATCGGCCGCCATGAGAATCGAGCAAATCTTTATTTTTTTTTTCCAGATTCGCTGGCCTTGTCAGAGCATGAGTGCGTTAGAGACGAGAAGAAACGAATGAATATAAATTCTAACGATTACGTCTGTGATTTAAACTTTGGGTTAGATTTGTTTACTTTGGAAAAGATGGGTGCATTCCCGAAAACAGAAGACAAGGTCTTGTGCCAGTAAGTCTTCTTGATTCTAGGCCTAGGTGTTCAGTATTATACGGAATGTCGTGCCTGTCATAGAGAACAACTAAACTGTTAGTTGTTTCCGTAAATCGTCTTGGCTCTAGGTGCCCCAGCGTGTACTGAATGCACAATAGAACGATTACATAGCTATCTGGTTCCGTCCCCCAAAAGCCGGGCAAAGATATGGCATTATCATCATGCAGAACGTCACAGAAAGGTTCTCGAAAAAGTCGTATCCACAAAAGCATCCGGCGCATCTTGAGATCAAAGGATTGTTGCCAAATATATTAGGTGGCTATAAGTTGGGTAGGGATACTGTTGTTGATGTTTCCATCATTGCTTATGACGTGAACGAAACCTTTCAAACGAATGTCCTCGATCATTGCACTGGATATACTCGATCCTGAGAATGTATAGAATTGAGTAACTATGACACACAGGTACACCTACTTAGTGAGACAGGCTTTGATCCACGGCTCGTGCCCTCAGTTGTCCGTGCTGGTGCGTATGAATGTGTCGCTACGTTTCGGTACCTGGACATCTGAGCCGACATATATATCGCCGGGGTTTCCTCAAGGATCACTTGCCGCTATCACCTGCTTTGTTAAAAATGTACACTGCAACTAAATAGTGTCGGGACGGGTCGTGCTCTCACCTTTGCGAATGATATGAAGCATGAACACGGTGGCGATAGGACATAGATGGTTAGACAATTACAGGAAGGTGTGGATCAGATGACCACTTGGTGCAATAATTATAGAGCGTTCAATAACCATAACAAGGCTTCTATAATGTGTTGTTCGCTAAACGACATAATAGTTAAAAGACACCCTCCCAATCATAAACTGATATGGTGCGATTATCGTGAGGAGGTCGAGTTTGAAGTATTTTGGAATAACATTTGATAGGTCCCTTTCTTTCAATCATCAAGAGAGCAAGGAGTGGCATCAGCGCGATCAAGATCATAGCTAGAGCGAACCTCCAGCATTTGTTACTATTCTCGCACATGCAGGCTGTGGTACTATCACTACTGGATTATGGTTTGGGTATCCTTTCTCTCTCTCACACACACACACACAAACATTGCAAGGTTGGGATGAGGGCCTACGGGCAATTGCACCAGATATATGCATATCCCTTCAATGAGGTGGTTACTTGATTTACCGAGTATTAGAGTGCGGCTTAGATCTGCACAGTAAAAGTAAAGTAAAGTACCCCCCGTCACGCCAAGTGGCGTATGGGGAAATATGGTGTTAGTGACCCTATATTTTACAGACCTTCAGCACATGATTTTTGGGGTAATGTGGTCGGTATTACGCCCGTGCTGCTTTTACTTTCCCAGAAAAAATCCGGTACCCATTTAAGGCTGGGTGAACCCGGAGCCGTCGGTTGGGATCGAACCCTACCCCTTGTCCGTAGTAGTCCAGTTCACTAACCACTGAGCTATCGCGGCTCCTACTAATTTTTAGGGAATTAGTAAAACCCAGGTGTCCTCGCCAGGATTACGAACCCCGGCTGTTGCCGTGGTACGCCAACCGCCTATCGATTGCGCTAACCGGACACCCCAGATCTGCACAGGTCCTGGCTTATTTGAACATGGGAAGGGTCATAAATCATTCATTCCATTCAGAATTGAGTGCGACCAAGATGGATGCGTTCAAGCCACGGTGAAAACAATGTTGACTTTGAACATCACGCTATATGTTATCACAGCGATTTGACGGATTTTTAGAAATGTAACCACTGGTTTGACAATAAATGTTTGTACACAGTTCGTTAACCACGGCTGTAGATCAAGTCTTTATTCTGCTGGCTTCCTTCGTGACCATGGAAGCTAATGACCTAACTTGTGCAGCCGGTTGGTTTGGGACGAATTGTACGTTACAATGTCACTGCTATAATGACTCAATTTGTGACAAAACTACAGGGACATGCCCAAACATTGACAGTTATCAGCACAAATATTTCGGACCCCAGTGTCAGTACTTGAATCTCGTTTACAAATACGCCCAAAAATCTGAACCTACTTTCCTGTTTTGAACACAACGATACCACATGTAATCTGGACGCAGATTATACATCAGTTGAGGCAAATCTCAATCAATCTTTGCCGTTCTCCTGGTTCAGGATTTATGTGAATGACTTAACAGATCTGGACAGTTTCACGGTAAAACTAAATGGTTCTGCCTCATGTAACAATGAATCAAGGTTTGTAGTTAGTTCGCATGAGATTGATGTCTTTTGCTCTGGGGCTGGTCTGATCAACAATTTAAGGATTGAAGGGGCGATGGTTGCAATTATCTGTTCCATCTACATTGGCGGGGATCGGAATGTGGCTCTCAAATCATACCCAAATATTTCTTTGAACACTATTGTAGTCACCACACAAGCGGCAATGGCACACATTAAGATTGAGTTCTCACCGAACATTTCGCAGGCCATCAGTGCACTGACGGCGTGTGAGTTACAAACATTTACAGACACCTATTGTCTGGACGGGCATATTTGGTCGTTTTGTGCAGTGTGTAGTGGGTGTTGCAGAGGCTGCGACGTCATCATCGGTACGTGTCACGGCAACTGTTCGCATGGCATCTATGGACACGACTGCTCAGGGTCTTGTCTTAGTGTCTGTCCTTTATGTGAGGAAAAATCCGGAAAATGCCTATAATGTAAGCATCCTGGCTACACCTGTAATGACACTTGTCCCGATGGTAATTGTGGGCTACAGTGCATAGAGACGTGTTCTGATGGTTGTGGCATCATATGTGACCCGCAAAGTACAGACTGTACGTGCAAGGAGACGTACTACGTGTCAGACTACACTCTCAAATGTCCGGACAACTGTTTGAACGAAACCTGTGAACAGTTAATCGGGGCCTGCGTCTCGTATGTCGATGATTCCCAAGTTAAGAAGAGTCTGCCGACTACAAAAAACCCAAGCATATGGATTCCTTAATGTGTTTCTGTGCTAGACATGGTTCATTTCTTGGTGTTTTTCCGTGAAGCCATGGCTCACATCTTGATGTGTTTCTGTGCTAGCAATGGCTCATATATTGATGTGTTTCTGTGCTAGCCATGGCTAGTGTGTGTGTGTGTGCTGGCCATGTCTCATATCTTGGTGTGTGTCATGTTAGTCATGTGTCACATCTTTGTGTGTGCATGTTTGGGTTAATGATATCTCATATCTTTGCGTGCATGATTATGTTAGTCATATCTCATATCTTTGTGTGTGCATGTCTATGTTGGTCATATCTCATATCTGTGTGTGCATGTCTATGTTAGGCATGTGTCATATCTTTGTTTGTGCATGTCCATGTCAAAATTATATCTCATAACTTTATATGCATGTCTATGTTAGTTATGTGCCATCTATATTGCTGTGTGTCAGTGTTAGTCATGCCTCGTATCGCTGTGTGCATGTCTATGTTTGTCACATCTCATATCTCTGTGTGTGCATGTCTGTGTTAGTCACCTCTAGGGACTCGGGCAGGTGGTGCTCGTAAACCGTGGAAGGCCGACCATCTAAGGGCAGAATTCCCCTACAGAAAAGACAAGTTGCTGCCTTGCAGGAAGATTGGGGACAATCAAAGGCTAAGGAAAGCAAACCTGAATAAAATAATGACTGAAATCGGATGCACGGGGTCACTGGCGTAGAACACAGTGCAACGTTTTAACATGTATTCAATTAGAATGGATCTAACAGACTCTAATAATGATGTTGTGTCTGTGGGGTCCCCCAGGCAGGTGGAATGCTGGGCCACGTGCCACGAGCAATGTGGTCCAAACCTACCTCCCTGGAAGAGAAACTATATGGGGCAATCGACTCACTTACAAACAGACAGCTGACTTCATGAGAGAGTCTGAAATCATCCTACTCTGATTGAGTCTTGATCGCAGAGAGAGAGTATTCGTCTTGTTGTTGTTGTTGCGTTCGCCAGCTTTCAACTCTGACGAAGTCCCTAGAGACTAGGAACTGAGTTTTGCGTGTTAATCCATTTGTCCCTTGCAGCCGCGTGCACAGGGGTCCCTCTCCACACAGGCAGATAACTTCGACTTCGGAGATACTCATGTTTTTTCCGTCGATGAGTAACTGACGTTTCAAGCCAGGCCCCGCTGCTGAGACCAGGGGTGGTCGTCGCGGAGAGAAATCATAAATAAAAGTCCCAAACGGTGCAGTCGAGATTTGAACCCACAACTTCTCTGTCCCGAGGCCAACGTCTTGTCTCGAGATCAACCAGTCTCACATGGACTTGGAATATGAGGAACTGCAACAAGGAACACTTTCCATGCTTAGCCTGCGAAGGTTCCTGCCGCCTTTCTACCATATACCAGAAGTTCACGTATTCCCGAAAGGGATGATCGTCATATTTCTTTAAAAATGTACAGCGCTTGTTGATGATTAAACCATTGTTGTTGACTCCATTTATTTACGATGAGCCATTATAATGACTTGGCACACATAACAATGCAAGCACAGCAATGAATTGTATTCATCTAATCTGTCATTAAACGACTCTGACTGTAGAGAAGGGAGGGATAACAGGGCGGTAAAGTTGTAACCTAATCGTAAGCTCTAGCCCTAAACATAAACCCTAACCATAATCCCTAAATCTAAAATAATGTTTAGATTTTGAGAATCACTGTAGATTTTTTTGCTTTGTGAATTAAGGTCAGATCACTTGTTTCGTTGAAATAATGTATGTGCTTAAACTAGTACTTATCTTATGTTGTTTACTCTCTATTAATGTACCTTGCAACGTGTAATTTATCTGAAGGGAAGTGATTGTTTTTGTCCAACAGACATGTTTGCATCACTTAACGGTTATTGAGTTATTGAGTTATTTGCGGGCCATCATCATTGCACTCCGAACATGTCCATAGGTGCTCAGATCCCCTCCTCAGCAATTCCCTCAGTGTCTAGCGGCTGACGACTCCAGTTCTATGTTGGTTGATAAGTCTTCTTACACGGCCACCAAGTTTCTAATTTCTGGCTGTGCCCATCTTAACTCCCATTTCCATCATCCGAAAAAGTGACGTTGATTTGTGTTTGTCGAAGTCCTGTGCTCTTCCCACATCTCGGAGGGCATTGATGATGTCCGCCCGATCCATCGGTTGCCCGTCCTCAACGACAGCGCAGCTAGCCAACCTGTCCGCTCTCTCATTTCCCCGTACTCCCGCATGTCCAGGGACATAGACAAAGGTGATCTTACGTATTTTGGATTTCTGCAACGACTATACCCATTGCATGCGTACAGAGCCTGCCTCCACTTTTTTAATCATGCTCATCGAATCACTCAGTATACATGCGTGGGTGTAGTATTGTGACTCTAACCATTTGAATGCCTTGGTCACTGCCATCACCTCCATTGTCATGCTACTCGTGGTCATGGCGTATGCACCACTGTCTTCCTTGGCTATTCTGCCTGCCGAGCGTGCTGTAAATGCCCATGCACTTCGTTCGTGTCGTCTTACAGATCCGTCTGTATAGATGACTGCATCTTTCTCATCGGTGTGATCGCAGATGAGACCGTTGACCTCAGCATTAACCACGACCGGGTTCTGTTCCCTACTTTTCCTGTCGAGTGTGACAATACACCAGAAAGTCCCCTTGAATGACGTAGGCAACGGTATCCACTCCTCACCAACGCTGATATTGGTAAGCCCACAGACCTGTTTGATGACATCTTCTGCTCAGCCCACCCATGATTTGCCTCTTTTTAGCCTGGTACCTTTATCTGTGTAAATCACGTGGTGCAATGGATGCTCTGTATCTGTACTAATCTTCAGGTATGCTCGTGCTCTCCAGATCTTGATTCTGTCATCCAAGATTGGAAAGTCAAGACCTCATTGCTACACAGGGAGTGTCGCTCGTACATCCCAGGATAATGCGCATGGCTTCATTTTGCATTTTCTTCAGCCTATCAATTTGAGTCGTTCTGACAGTAAGAATGGCCAGGCATACTCGATTGGTGCGAGGGCTAATCCTTGGAATAGAAGAGTAAGTAGCCTCTGCTCGATGTTGGCAGCTGCCATGACCTTCAAGGCGGCTAATCCTTAGCGGGATTTTGTTATCACAAGGTCGACGTGGTCTCGAAAACACAGGCTGCGATCAAACTTAACACCGAGGTATGTCATCAACCTGTCCCTGGTCACCTCATCAGCTCCCATTCGTACTACCGGTGTGGTCGTATTAACGATATGATTGTTAAGTGAGAACCATAAAACTGATGCTTTATTAGGATTAACCAAGGCACCTGAAACCCCACACCAGGAAGAAACGCGATCGAGCTCGTCTTGCATTGTGGGGGCGATTCCCCGTCTGTCTCTTCCCGGTCGATATACCAGAATATCATCAGCAAAAGTCATAGTTCTTCCCCTCCCATCCAGTTGTTGGGTGTGATCGTTATTGTGTACACTTTAAATAGAACTGGTGACAATGGTGAGCCTTGTGGCAGCCCAGGACAAATGGATGTTGGCTCGGAAGACCAACTTCCACATCTGAGTATCACCTTCCTCTGAAACAGTGCTGCGGTGATCCATCTAATGAGGAAGGGGTTCACCGCCAGTTTTAGAAGCATATGCATGAGATATTCAAATGGTACCCTGTTGTATGCATCGTCCAGATCTATAGCAGCAGCACATGTCCCCTCTCGTCTGTGGAAGCCTTCGAAGACGTCATAGGCAAATACTGCCGCATTGAGCCATGTCTCTTTGTTATATCTATAACCTCCGAGTGTGGGTGGGAATACTGGTTTCTGTTCAAGACGACAGGTGAGGACACGGGCAACTATTTTCTCCAGCAGCTTGCCCGCAGTGTTCTGCATTGTGATGATTCTGTAGGCACTGATCTGAGAATGGTCCTTGTTTGGCTTCGGTAGCTGTAGTAGGTAGCTGTGTAGCCACTCCCTCTTAATCTGGCCATTCCGAATACTGACATTAAATTCATTGGCCAGTGTTGTCAAGTCGTCATCAGCTAAATCGCCTATATCATCATACCGAACACCATCTGGACCAGGAGCAGTGTTGTGTGACCTTTTAAGTCTCGTGCGAATGGTATCGATTGTGATTGTGAGATCTTCTTCCAGCCCTACATCCTTACACAAATTTGACAAAGATCCCCGTATCCTAATTCTTACAGCCTCAATTCTTTGGTCCGTCTGCTCAATGTAGCGGGCAAGCAGGGCCTTCCCTTTGCTCTCATCAGATTTATGCCCAATCTGGCCTGTGCTCTGAAAGTCTGGTATGTCTCTGTGTCGTGTTGTGCCATTCATGCACTGATGAAGGCGCCAGAATGTGGCGAGAGCTTTTTCTGAGCACACTTCTTTTTACAGAAGGCATCCCATTTGGCATCCTTAGCCTGCCTAGCGCATAGTTTAAAGTGCATCATTTTTTGGTCGACCTCTACTTTCAGACGCTTCAAGAGCTTAGGTTGTGTTCTTCCAGTCCTTCTGGCTTTCTGCCATGTCTTGACCGTTTATCTCTTGCTCCGCCAAGCTTCCTCGACATCTACGTTCCACCAGGGTGGCTGCGTCCATCTCTCCTGCCTCCTACGAGGGGCGCTCTGTTTCCTATGTCTGATTTTGCTAATGACGTCCTGGTCTGTTTTCTCGTAGATTAATGTGTGGAGCTTTCTTTTCTGGCTTTTATTTCTGCCTTTCTCAATTAGGAGGACACATGGATAGTGATCACTTCCGTGGAACCCCAGTGCACTCCACCTGCAAACCGGTGCGAAGGTGGAAGACACCAGTGCCAGGTCTATGACACTATCAGAGTCCCCTGTTCGAGTGGTCATTCTTGTTGCCCTTCCATCATTCAAGCACACTCAATCGGCCGATACCAGTGCGTTCTCTAGGTCTTCTCCCTGCTTGTTGGTTATGACGTTACCCCACTGGTTTCCTCTAGCATTAAATTCTCCGCAGAAAATGACATTCTCTTCATCGAACTCGAAGAGATTCTGCCATTGTTGTGTGTTCACCTTCCCATTACAGGCATACACATTAACAATCACGAAATGAACTGGGGTCTGCACCCTAACCGCATGTACCTGCAATTCTCCATTGTTCCAAGCAGACATATCAACCTCAGCTGCCACCATATTGTTGCGCACAAGGATGACCTGCCCAAGGTGTCGTCTATTGTAAAAACAATGAAAGCCAGTTTTGCAAAACCATTATATCGGCGCCGCACAGTAGCTTATCAAGAATGGGTCGTCGTTGATTAATGGACCCACAATTCCAATAAGTAACGCGCACATACTTTAGGCATAGCTTCTCACACTTTGACAACTTAACGGTTACAAGGGTTAATGACTTCAAGTGTAGCCTCAAATAAAGGGAAACAATCAATATTAACCACTGATACGTTTGGACCATAATATAAACACTTAGCAAGGTCGCGAAAGAAGTGTTCACACAAAACTTAGACTATTCAAATCAAATGTACTATCAACCCTTACGCATGCGTGTGAAAGCTGGAAAACAACAAGAGATATAGAAACAAAGTTGAACGCATTCGAAAATAAATGTCTAAGGAAAATACTTGGTGTAGCGTGGAATGAATTCAAAACAAACGAGGAAATATCTTCAGTAATAAAGAAAAGACGATAGTTGTGTTAAAATGGTGTTAAAATGTCCATGTCACGAGAACATATGTGTTACTCGATGTCTAGCTATAACGGTTTTCTTAAAGCGGCGAATTCCTTTGATCTTTGCCCATGTAACTATTATTTTGACCCTAATCAAAATGTTTTACAGTAATCTAGTGCAACGATGACCCATAGGCGTGTCCATAAAATTGTACTGGGTGGCAAGTATACAAATGTTAAATTATATATAGAACTTTTGTTCGTAGAGTCAATTTGATATAGTTCCATGCTCTTGGTGTGAGTTTCCCAAATGTTGTCGCTGCCTTTCAAATACGTACATTTAGTTCCTCATCTAAGGAAAGTGTGGCTGTAATAGTGGATCCAAGATAGCTGAACTTCTGTACTGACTCAAGCAGGCTTCCATTCAAAGTAATGGTTGTTGGTTTGCTTATAACATATTTTTGATTGCTTGGGTGGTCTTGAACAATAAACTGTTTAACAAATCAACTAGGAAATTTTGCAAATCAAACTATTTATCTGTAGACTTAATCAGAGTAATGATCATTCAGAATCAGACGAGTCAAATAGGTCGATTACTGCTTTCGGCTGAACAAACAACAAACCATCCTTTTTCCAATATTCCTCTTCTTGTCGTAACACATGATCCTCACATTTTACCCAGTAGTCTTTATTTATATTTGATAGAGCCTGATTTGTAAGTGTCTCAACATCGCATAATTTGAAAGTTTTATTTGTATATGCTACGTGTCCTTTAACTTTTGCCCAAACTAGTTCTATAGGATTTAAGTGTGCATGATATGGAGGTAGTCTCAAACATCTATGGCCATGTTCTTGAATTAACTTGTCTATTTTAAATATCTTTGTACGTTGTGTCTGTTTTACACGGCTAAGCAATTCGGGTTTCAAGTAGCTGTCGTTAACTTGTATGTGTTCTTTTATGAGCCACGTTTTGATTGCATCTTTTGTACTTGATGATGTTGGGATTCTATCTTCTACGTTAACTACGTTATGGTATGAAGCATTGTCCATTATCAGACAAGAAGGTCGATCTAATATTGGAAGGATACTTTTCTCGATCCAGTATTTAAATATGTGCCCATTCATTTCGGAGTGGTAGTCTCTATTGTCTATGGATTTTGAAATGAAAACGAGATGAGCATTCTGCAACAACCCATTATGTCTGCTACCTGCATGTGCAACTATCAAACGTTGCCCTTTACTGCTTGGTACTGATCTTTTAATACTTCCATCTGCTAACTGCCATTCCTTTTCATTTGTATGATGAGCGTTGATCCAAGTTTCATCTAAATAAACAATATCATAATCATTTTCGCGCATTTCCTTCACTTCACGTAAATACTTGCTTCTAAGAGCTACTAGATGTGGCTTCTCACAAATAATGTTTTTTCCACCAGCATACTTTCTAAAGGTGAAGCCTGCACTTCTTAATATTTTCCATAATGAAGTTTTTGATATTTCAATGTCGTTGTTAGTTTTCAGCCAAAGCTTCAACTTTCTAAGTGTCACTTCTTCGTTTATATCAAACATTCGACAGATTTCTCTTTTTACTAGGTCCTTATCAAAACTGTCTAACGTTTCTTTCCTTCCTTGCTTTCTTGCATTTGTTGGCAATAAATATCCGCTTCCTTTAACTATTCGATCAAATGAACGTTTACACAAACCTAAAAGATGCATTGTTCTCTTCTCAGGGTTTGATAAAGAACAATAAAGATGTCCCTTTTTACGCTTTCTGCAGAAGTATTGATAAATCTTTATAGCAATGTTATGCTCAGTAAAATATTTTGCCTTTATATTCATTCTCACATAGACTTGCAGAAGATAATATGGATAGTGCCGCCTCCTTTCTGTAAATATTGAGATTTGCCTCTGAATTATGACTCGAACTCGAGTCTACGGCCGTGATTTTGACGTCACATAATTTCCGGTTTCGGCTAAAATGTCATTTTGTGCTAAACGGGAAATTTCATATGTAACATTTCTTTATAAAAATGTATAGTGGAAACATAACTATTTTAGGACGGTGCGCATTCAGCCGTGAAGGTCATGCCTATATGTTAAAGAATCAGCTGTGAGATGTAAGCATCTACATAATCCCGCCGGTGTTTATAATGTCGATTAACTTTTTTTAAATATAGGTTAAATAAGGCATCTTTGAAACTGGATCACATTTCTTTGATAAAAAAATATTTTTATAGCGACATTAGTATTCTAAACCTAACTTCAAAAGATCAATGCAAATGAACAATAAGTTTTTGAAAAATATAAATTAATGTCTAGGCAAACGAATCTGAACGGACTATAGAAGCGTATCTACATATTGACCGGAATCAGGTTTTTTCTACTAAATTTTAACGGATATATTTTACTTAAATGGTTTCAATTTCCTGGCACACAAAACGTCAAATTGTAGAACTAATGTAAATATTGATCTAATACTGATCATTGAACAATGCAAGTAACCAAAGATTGCCGAATTTTGAGAGTTTCTGGGTATTCATTATTCAGTTCTTATCCACATATGTGTGTGTACATTCTAAGACATTGATTCTTCTAGTTAACCTGAAAGTACAGGCACAATAGAAGTAGTACATGTACTTTATATTTCTGGAAATGAACAAATTAACTAAAGTGTCAGTGACAAAAGCTTGTGTCTTACATTACGTTCAGATTATGTTCCTGAGTTGCATCATTTTGTAAACATAAGATGAATGTATATCCTAACATGATACATTGGATGTTTTAGTGTTAGTACGTTATATGCCAGTACCAACTTAGTACGTTATATGTCAGTACCAACTTAGTACGTTATATACAACCACCAACTTAGTACGTAGATACCACTACCAACGTAGCACGCTAGATACAACTACCAACTTAGTATGTTATATACAACCACCAACTTAGTACGTAGATAACACTACCAACGTAGTACGTTATATACTACTACCAACTTAGTATGTTAGATACAACTACCAACTTAGTACGTTAGATACAACTACCAACTTAGTACGTTAGATACAACTACCAACTTAGTACGTTAGATACCACTACCAACTTAGTACGTTAGATACAACTACCAACTTTGTACGTTATATACCACTACCAACTTTGTACGTTATATACCACTACCAACGTAATACGTTAGATACCACTACCAACTTAGTACGTTATATACCACTACCAACTTAGTACGTTAGATACAACTACCTACTTAGTACGTTATATACCACTACCAACTTAGTACGTTAGATACAACTACCTACTTAGTACGTTATATACCACAACCAGCTTAGTACGTTAGATACAACTACCTACTTAGTACGTTATATACCACTACCAACTTAGTACGTTAGATACAACTACCTACTTAGTACGTTATATATCACTACCAACTTAGTACGTTAGTTACAACTACCTACTTAGTACGTTATATACCACTACCAACTTAGTACGTTAGATACAACTACCAACTAGGTACGTTAGATACAACTACCTACTTAGTACGTTATATACCACAACCAGCTTAGTACGTTATAAACCACTACCAACTAGGTACGTTAGATCTACCAATATAGTACTTTATATACCACTACTAACGTAGTACGTTAGATACCACTACTAACTTAGTACGTTAGTACCACTACTAACTTAGTACGTTAGACACCACTTCTAACTTAGTACGTTAGTACCACTACTAACTTAGTACGTTAGTACCACTTCTAACTTAGTACGTTAGATACCACTACTAACTTAATACGTTAGATACCACTACTAACTTAATACATTAGATACCACTACTAACTTAATACGTTAGATACCACTACTAACTTAATACGTTAGTACCACTACTAACTTAATACGTTAGTACCACTACTAACTTAGTACGTTAGTACCACTACTAACTTAATACGTTAGATACCACTACTAACTTAGTACGTTAGATACCACTACTAACTTAATACGTTAGATACCACTACTAACTTAATACGTTAGTACCACTACTAACTTAATACGTTAGTACCACTACTAACTTAGTACGTTAGTACCACTACTAACTTAGTACTTTAGAACATTAATATTTTCAAAGACACTAGAGTAGATTCAACACAAAACGCACACATTTTAAAACGTATGAAATAATAGATAGCCTGCGTCATCTATGACTGTGTTTTGTGAGGCAGACAATTACAAAGAGATATTTATAGAGAACCTAAGACAGGACATCAAGATTTGTGAAAGAAATCAATATTTCAATGAGAGATTTATTGAGAAACTGAGAGACATATCACGCTTTAGGAAAGAAAGGAAGATTTCAATGACACTTTTATAGAAAAACTGATACAGAGAGTAGCAATCATTGGGAAAGAGAGGAAGATTTCAATGACACTTTTATAGAGAAACTGATACAGAGAGTAGCAATCATTGGGAAAGAGAGGAAGATTTCCAGGAGAGATTTATAGTAAATTGGGGAAAGAGAATAACAGTCATTGAGAAGGAGATAAAGATTGCAATGATAGATTTTTTAGAGAAACTGAGAAAGAGAATAGCAGTCATTTGGGAAAGAGGAGAACATTGCAGTGACATATTTGTAGTTAAACTGAGACAGAGAAAAGCATGCAGTGGGAAATAAGAGGTAGATAACATGAGAGAGGGGTATTGACAATTGGTTTGATAACTAATCAGAAAGAATTTTTTAAAAAGATAGAAAGTTTGAAATACAAATAGGGAAATGTGTGAGAATGCGAGTAAAGAATTGATGAAAAATCTGACCACTATTGAAGTGGATAGAGAGATTGGGACGCATAATGAGAGAGAGATAGATTTAGATATTATTATTATTATTATTCTTTCCTTCCTCATTTGCCTTTCAGCGTCGAGGGGAGATATAATTTGCGGTCTTTTGCTCTTCTGTTCGCCTCTGCTGCTGTTCTGTTTTATAATTAGTGCTTCTTATATTCCATCGACCCATCTTTTTCGTAGTCGACCCTTGGGTCTGGTGTTCTCACAACGTTTGCTGAAGGCTCCTTGTGTTGTGTTTTGTTCTTTCTGCCTTGTCACGTGACGAAACCATTTTATCTGTTGTTTCCTTATATATTCTATGGCGGGTGCTATTCCTTGCTTTTTTCTCAGTTCTTCATTTCTGATCTTATCTCTCAGACTGTTTCCTGTCATTCGTCTAACACATTTCATCTCCGTAGAGGTTATTTTTTCTTATTGTTCTTGCATCTAGGGTCCAGGTCTGGCATTGGTAGCACAACGTTGGGATGAAGATTGTGTTGTATAGTGCTCGTTTTGCCTCCAGAGATATTTCCTTGTTGGACTATAGTGGTGATAACTGTCCGATGATTTTACAAGCTTTGTTACATCTTGATTCTATCTCTGCTGTTTGGGAATTATCGTTTGTCATTAGACTTCCTAGGTATTTGAATTCCTCTACTTGTTTTAGTTGTCTGCCTTCTATAGTTATGTTGATGTTCTGCTTATTTTTGACGACATTCATGACTTCTGTTTTGTTGATGTTGATTTTCATGTTGTATTTTGTGCCTGAGATGTTTGAGATTGATATTCAAAGACAGAGAATGAGTGGTTGAGACAAGCTATGTGTGAAAGATAAAGAGAGTGAGTGGCATGAGACAAATAAAGACACTGATGTCGGTTTATTAACAATAAATATGGTACAGATTGTAGTGACAAACAATACATGAGCTAGAACGACAGAAGATGCAGATAAAAGGACATGTATAGAACATACAGATAAAAAGACATGTCTATAACGCACAGATGAAGAGGAATTTCTAAAACACACGGATAAAAAAAAATATCTCGAACACACATATAAAGAGAAATGTCTGCAACAGACAGATAAAAAGAAATGTCTAAAACACTAAGATAAAAAGAGATGTCTAGAACACACAGATGAAGAGAAATGTCTAAAACACACAGATGACAAGAAATTTCTAGAAGACACAGATAAAGATAAATGTCTACAACAGACAGATTAAAAGACACGCCTAGAAAAAAATACAGTTAAAAAGAAAGGTTTATAACATAGAGATTAAAAGAAACGTTCAGAAAATACATATACAAATGCATGTCTAAAACATACATATAAAGAGAAATGTCTAGAACATACATATAAAGAGAAATGTCTAGAACATTCAGATAAAGAGAAATGTCTAGAACATACGGAAAAAAAGTAATGTCTAGAACATACATATAAGAGAAATGTCTAGAAAATACAGATACAGAGTTAATGGAAATAAGGCAAGTGGTTGGAGGTATAAGTGTGAGTAGTACTCAGTAAATCGTACATGGGGTATGTAATATACGTTTTTGTAGTGCTAGGAGAAACAAAGGTGTGTCATGAGTAACTGTGATAGACAAGATATAGATAAAAGGACATGTATAGAACATATAGATAAAAAGGCATGTCTAGAACACACAGATGAAGAAAAATGTCTAAAACACACATATAAAAATAAATATCTGGAACACACAGATAAAGATAAATATCAAGAACGGACATATAAAAAGAAATGTCTAAAACACGGATAAAAAAATGTCTGGAACACACAGATAAAGAGAAATGTCTAGAACACATATGTAAAAAGACATGTCTAGAACACACATATATAGATACATGTCTAGAACATACAGATAACAAGACATGTCTAGACATACATATAAGATAAATGTCTAGAAAATACATGTACAGAGTTAATGGAAATAAGAGAAGTAGCAGCAAAGGGCGCGGCTGGACTGTGGGTGGGTATCTTTTTTTCGCACGCCCGCCCGAATAAGCCCCCCCAGAGGTACCCGCTGCTGTTGCCTCTGGGAGGTCCAACGCACGCGGCTGACTGGCCCACGGGCGCGTATCTTTTTCGCACGCCCCGCCCGAATAGCCCCCCCCCCCCCAGAGGTACCCGCTGCTGTTGCCTCTGGGAGGTCCAACGCCCGAATAAGCCCCCCCAGAGGTACCCGCTGTTGTTGCCTCTGGGAGGTCCAACGCCCGAATAAGCCCCCCCCAGAGCTACCCCGCTGGTGGGTATCTTTTTCGCACGCCCCGGCCGAATAGCCCCCCCTAGAGGTACCCGCTGCTGCAAAGGGCGCGACTGGACTGTGGGTGGGTATCTTTTTCGCACGCCCCCGACCGAATAAGCCCCCCCAGAGGTACCCGCTGCTGTTGCCTCTGGGAGGTCCAACGCACGCGGCTGACTGGCCCACGGGCGCGTCTGCTGTTGCCTCTGGGAGGTCCAACGCACGCGGCTGACTGGCCCACGGGCGCGTATCTTTTTCGCTCGCCCCGGCCGAATAGCCCCCCCCCCCCCCAGAGGTACCCGCTGCTGTTGCCTCTGGGAGGTCCAACGCACGCGGCTGACTGGCCCACGGGCCGGCGCGTTTCTTCTCAAGGTGAGCTATTTGGCGCTTAGTGAGCCCCAGGGTATCGTCGCCATGAAGTATCTTTTTCGCACGCCCGGCCGAATAGCCCCCCCCCCCCCCAGAGGTACCCGCTGCTGTTGCCTCTGGGAGGTCCAACGCACGCGGCTGACTGGCCCACGGGCGCGTATCTTTTGTCTCACGCCCGGCCGAATAAGCCCCCCCAGAGCTACCCCGCTGGCGCCCTCTCATGGGTACCACTTTGCTAGCCCCCGCCACCCCTATTAGAGACATGTGTACACCATTGGATATACCCATCGAAACCATGCCTAGAGGACACAACACATGCCAGTGGCTGACTCTCAGCACTAAAGAGCTATGCGGTAAAAGCTGCATGGGCGAATACTGTAAGGTACACCTCGCTAGATTGCGGAAAGGCGGTGATACAAAGCCATGTAGGGTGTGCGGAGTGGGCGTCGCAAACAAGCATAGTCTCTGTGGAGGATGTGGGTATCGGCGCATAATCGTTAGACAAAGTATGGCACGAGCGAGAGCCTTTCAGAAGGAGTTTAAACGTCTAGCAAGGATTGAAATTGGCAATTAGAGAAATGTGAACCTATGAATATACCAAACTCAACATGAGCGAGCACGAATACTCCGATGAATATGCGCGAGAGACAGTGGACTCCCTTCAAGAATTAACAATAAGAAAAATCATGGAAGTCCGGAGGTGCGAGCGTCAAGATTTGGAACTAACCAAAGCCTTGAAGGCCCTGGGGTGGTGGACGGGGTTGTCTTTGGATAATCTCCCACGGGTATTAAGGGAAGAAATTCTGAGACGCGAGTGTAATGAACGCTTTGATGCTGTGAGGGAAGAGTTATTTTACGCCATGCACAAAACAGATGAGTGGAGGAAGCTATTTTACTCTGATGAATGTATACGGCCGAGCGTGACATCTAGATATTGTAGGGAAAGAGATGCTAAAGAGCGTTTCTATTTGGTTCATGATAGTGATGATGATTATGAGGATGAAGAGGGACGAGGCAACTCCCAGCGGTAAACATCGACATCTAATTTCGGGAACTCCCGATATTACTTGTCCTCCGGACGGGTAAAAGCCTCGCGCAGCGATACTGGAAATGTAATCTAATGTAAAAGCAGCCTGGTTTATTTATGCTAGTTAATCGTTGTTTTCAGTTGTATCCATGAAGCCCATTCTAAAAATAAAAACCTGTCACGGGACAAGAAAAGCGGTCACAGGACAAGAAAAGCTGTCACAGGCCAACTTTTTTGGTCACACAGCTCATCGGCTTTTTATCGGACCTGTGACCGAAAAATCAGTCCTGTGACCGAAAAATCAGTCCCGTGACGGGTTTTTATTTTTAGAATGGGCTGTCAAGCGGCTTCCCGATTTTTTTTTTTTTTAGCTTCCCCACTTAGCCACGGAACGTGAAGAGGGGATTTCCCGTCCTCCGGACGGGTAAAAGCCTCGCGCAGCGAATTACAAACAATCAGGAGGGCTCTACCTCCAATACTCGATACTCAGGTGGGCGGTTAGAGGGTGCTGGTCGTCTGAACACAACAGCTGACCCGTCGGATTTTTTAAGTTCTAGTACATCATAGCCCCTGCGGAGAAGAATCCGTATTCGTTTACCACTTTTAACCTCCTTGATTGTTGGGATTCTATCCATAGTATATAGTGGTTTATCCATACCGGTTTATCCATACCGGAATAACTTTCTCGGCTTTAATTGTAGGGCACAGATTTATTTACTGTGATGGAGCGCTTGGTACTTTAGGTGCGTCCTCCAGACGGGCCTCGCGCAGCGAAGGTGTATACGGGGGAGGAAGACATTCAGAGGCGTCTCCACATGCACAAGTTATTTTTGCGGCGCACCGCAACGATATTTGTCGAATTCTGCAATTACTTCCTCTTTCCCTCTCTCCATCCATTCTTTTTTTGCTGCGTCATCCAGCTCTCGGGTTTTAGACCGAATCTCTTCCTTCATAGCCCGATACTTATCAAATTCTGTAAGAACCATTTTAAATTCCACATCGGAGATACTCCCGTCTTCTAGGGCTGTGGATACGATGCCGGTGATGGTGTTTAGTTTGCTTTCAGCCAGAACACGAATCTCATCGTGCTTCTTAGCCTTCAGATTCAGCTGGCGAGCTACCAGCTTACTGACTGCCCCGAAGGTGCCACAAGCTAGGGCCCCAATCTCTAGTCCTAGAGCTACAGGAGCCATGATAACGGTTGAAAGAAGCGCAATACCGCCAACGCCCATCCCAGCTGTGACTGTAAACAGTGTCGTATCAATACCGTCTAGACTATTAGCACCGCGCCGATATTTCTTGTATAGGGACGTCCGTTTATCTCTCTCGTCCTCCAAACATTTTCGCAGGCGGACAACCTCTTGAATGCGGTAGGACTGGTCGACAGGCCGATCAACTGACGCGTCTAGTGTGGGATACATAGTCAGGCAGAACAGGTATATAAAGCTTTATGCAGAACTTTTTATCTGTTTAATTAGGTGCTCAATAACGCGATCACTTACCGGGGTCAGGCTAAAAAGTAGCCGTTTAAAGTAAAACGGCAATCCACTGAATATAAATTCAAGGGATATTTTTTCAAACACCGCGTTTGCTTCCAAATCGCTAACATTCGTTGAGAGGTCTGCCTTCCCCTCCCCAATTTTTATAACCAAACCCGTCATTTCGGGGCGTTTCCACTTGATTGACACCCCAGGCAAAATCTCGATCGGGGCGCTGGGGAGCATACTGCCCGTCTCAATTTCTAGATATATCACGGACCCCTTTGGGGGTTTTCTTAAGATTTCTAGGTCTCTTGGAACCGTTGTTTGAGCCTGTAACTTCGCAACGTTAACTCCCTTCGGACCCAGGTAGTAAGAATTAACGTGCCCATTGAGGGTCATCGGCTCTGCGCCGGACGGGCGATAGCCGACAAACATGCTGCCAGCGTTCATTAGCCATACCACTTTTGTAATACCACCCTCGGCCGGACTTTGCAAATCTATATAGCGCATGGCTAGGTCCAGCCTGAGCTCCCAATTGGGTTCAAAACCACTTGTATGACTTTCTATGGCGGCCCGCCGATAAAGGCCTCCTTTGGCTAACTCCATCCCATAAATCACCCCCGCGCCCCCCGGATCATCGAATCCTCGAACATCTCCGAGGTTGGCGAAGCAATTCCTCGTGGCCCAGACCTTAGGTCTGTGCTCATTGCTTGAACCTTGCAAGAACTTGTCTACTGGCATAGTAGTAATACTGGCATATTCAATATTAAAAACTAATATATTTGTTGAATTGACCCGAACTACTGCAGTTTTTCAAGGAGGAGTGTTGCCTGTATATTAATGTTATCACTGACGGATGGGAGTACTACTGAAATCATTAGTTGTAGAGACGAGGGCTGTGCTATCCAGAACAATCCCGAGGTGTTAAAATAGGTATAGTCTGTTATTGTATGTTGTAACACTAACGCAAGGGGAGGGTTTAAATGCAGCGAGATGTTAATCGACTTGTGGCTCCCAGTGCGCAGTCCTGCCAACTGAATCTTATAGACCCCAGGCGCTCTTATGCCAAGGATTACCCTTCTGTCACCTTCGTTACGCGGATCCTGTGTAAGCTGAGGGTCCCCAATCGGGGTGATCGATAAGGTCCTAGGTAACTTCCATTGCAAGGAAATCGCATATATATCGAAACGTTGTCCCAAGGCATCTTTTATAGTGTTCTCAACATATGCCATAGTGGCCGCGTCTTGGGGTGCTTCGGGGTCGGCGAGCTCGGATATTTTGTGATGACCCCACTTAATGTCGTGGGTTGGTGCTTTTGATCCGTCGAGCTGTAAAACTCTAGCGTCTAATAAATCCGTTGTGGATATAACGAGGGCGTCAACGTATTTTTTGGTTGCTGCGTTTTGATCGGCATCTCGAGTATCCACATACTCTTTAGTAGCCGCATCGCTAGAATCTAAAGGGTTACCTACGTCTTTCAACGGAAAGCCCCCCAATGATAGCGCACCTAGCATTGTATCGCCGGCCCTGTGTACGAGGGCGTCAACGTATTTTTCGGTTGCTGCGTTTTGATCAGCATCTCGAGTATCCACATACTCTTTAGTAGCCGCATCGCTAGCCTCTAAAGGGTTCCCTACGGCTTTCAGCTGGAAGCCCCCCAATGATAGGTCACCAAGCATAGTATCGCCAGCCCTATGTACGAGGCCGACTGGGCTGCCCCACGAGGCCGCCGCCGCTCCACAGCCGGTGCTATGTCCCATATAAAACTTATCCACAGGCATCACACTCTCTGTTTAGCTATGTGTAAGATCACATTTTTAAAAGCATTTCCAGCTGCGAGTTCACACAACACTCGAAGACATAGGTGGCCGCAGATAACCTCTTCGGGTCTCTGCAGTTGGAACGTCTGTGTCTGTATAGGAAGACCCTCGCTGCGCGAAGCTTTTACCCGTCCGGAGGACAGATATTCCACGAGTTCCTTGGGGGGATCCAACCCAAAACTATCGAAATAACAAATCGTACGGCCATCTTTGTAATACGCCACCCAGTGGGTGCCCCCACCACTGCTGGAGTCGAGATTAACTATGCCGCATTCTTTCTGAGAAATCTTGTTAGGCAGGGTGTTTCGCGAAAACACGCCACGAAAGTGGGGGATGGTACGGCCGGCCTTTTCAATATCAAAATTGCTCAGGGGTTCTACTTTTTTTGGGGCGCCAAGTAGAGCCCTGACCCTTACATTTAGGGCACATGCCGCGCCCCGTGCTCGCCGATGGGGCCAGAAACAACCCCGCACCAGCAAGCTGTTTCTCAACCTCACGATTGTGGCGTTCGGCCTCAGCCTGGGCTCGAGCACTCGCTTTTTTATCGTCGACTGCTTTCGCGATAGCCGCACTACCTCCTGCTAGCGACCCCGCTGCAGCGAGCCCGCCTAATATTAAGGGCAAAAACGGGAGAAACCCACCCGTTTTTTGAGCCGCTAGCTGTGTTTTGGAAATAACGAGCTCGGCCCCAGCACTGGCGGCGCGTTTCTTCTCAAGGTGAGCTATTTGGCGCTTAGTGAGCCCCAGGGTATCGTCGCCATGAAGCTGCTCAACCGTCAGCCGAATAGTAACGCCTACCCCATCATGGGCGGCTTTTGCCAATGATTCTTTCTGCCCCTGCGTAAGTGTTAACCCAAAAGGAGTATACTTCATTTTCCTATACTGTATATTGATGGAGATTTTTGTTTAATACAATTTGCTAAATTTCGTGCCGTCAGACTCTAGCGTCAGCAGCCGGTCGCTAATGAGCACTGCGTAGGCCATGGTTCCTGCTGGCACGTTGTTTCCAAAAGTCGCCCTGACCTGTACGGTTTGGACAGCCGTTTTCAACCGCTCCGACTGTCTGCGGACATCGATGACGTGGATTGGGTATAATTCTACAAATTCGAGCGGAGTCACCTGGTTTGAGGACACGCTTCCCTCAATACCATAGTATTCTGCCTTAAAGTCACATAACCTCTTGTAAGCCCTGGAAATCTTTCGCTGTACAAAGTCCATTTTTTCCTCGGAGTCAGGATACTGATCGGTATTTAACCTCACATGAATGTCAGTTAAATTTACATGGTCAAAGCAAGCCGGATTGCTGGTCTGGCTATCGCGGTTGGTTTGGAAAGCCACCAAAAGCCATCGTGGTTTTTCAGTGCCCGACGTAATGGAGAGAGTCCAGGTAAACGAACTGGCTTCCGGCACGGCAAAGCTTTCGCATTGAAGAGCTCGAAAAGATATCGGCACCTTTATTTTAGCGCCTATCTGCTCTACTAGTTTGGTCTTAGCCTCCAGAGATGGCATGACGTGCGGTATTACCCAGGCAAGCTTAGTTAGCGTGACTTTCCCTCTAGGCGCCGCAGCATCGCGAAATATACCTTTGGTATCTGATTCACGAGATAATATCAACGAATGTTTACAACCATAAACCACCTTGCGGTAGTCCTCGCAAAAACCGAACAGGTGGCTTAACGGGACGCAGAACGAAAACGTCCCGCTTGGATTCGGCTTGACCACTACTAGCTGCCGTCGGGCCTCCCACCCAGTATTAGCTGATTCAGCCGCCGCTGAGGTATCTTTTTGCCAGCACATGTTAAGACCCTCGGCCTTTGAAAAATCATCTCCATATGTCAACAGGCCCTTAATTGTTGTGGCTTGGCCAGGGTTGAGAACATTCTCAATATCTTGATCATTGAGCCGGTACCTTAGCCGCGAGAACATGTACATAACGGCGTTATTCACGAGTGACACAAGCGTTGTAGGTGTGTAGTCGACTTCTGTGCCGGATGCTAGCCTCCCTTCAACATTGAGAAAACTTTTAGACGGGTGTGTGTAAACGTCTTGGAAGTTTACTTCGATTGCTATATCCTGATTGTTGTTTATTGTGGCGGGGTTTTGTGGGTGATACTCCTTGTAGACGTACGACTCGATGCTCTCGTCAACAAGCGTCTGCTCTACAAGAGTCAACATTTCATCGGTAATTTCTTGTGTATCCGCCATAGAAAATTTACTTCAGCTATAGAAACAATTCTATTTTCTAATAAAGAATTTTTCTAAAACCCGAGCCTGCTATCCGACTGTTGATATTTTGACGTGCCGCTTCAGTCGTGGGGGCCGCAAGCCCATGCAGAATCTCTAAGGTTTTTTCAGAGATAACTCTCTCCGGCCCTGTAGCGGCTCGCGTGGACGAGCGTGCTTTGCTGCGGACTATGTCAGCGATTTGCTTAATTGAGGCTGCGGTTGTAGCGGCGCCCTTAGCAACTTTACCGGCCACGTCCGCTACATTTGCTATAGCGCCTTTGTTTGCCACAACGAATTTACCGAAACCCCCAATAGCTCGCACCACGGGTTGTATCCAGTCCGACAGGCCTTTTCCGATTACATAGCGCTGTCTTTTCATCCGCCGGTTTCCCTCTGCCACGTTCCGCGAAATTATCAACATGGTAGCTTAGAAGATTTTCTATAATGACAGTCAAAATGTTTAATGTAAGAATTTTACTTCAAATCTGCCGAAGATGTAATCTAGCTGTAATTCGTTCCCCTCGGAGATTCAATTGAGAGCCATTCTGATCCGTTAGCCACAAGCGTATTCTTTGAATACTGCCACGCTGGCTTACCGGCAAATAAACCAAATTGTGTGGAGTCTCAATGATCTTAAATCCAGGTTGTACGCCTGGGTAGAAGCTGTACAGAACGGGGTGGTTGGTGCCATTTAGGTAGGAACCACTGACTAGATCGCAGTTTACAAGTATGCTACTAAGTGTTGAAATGTCTACTGGTTTGTCCCCTGTGTGGAATCCAGTAGTGGATAGCACCCTCGGCTCGAATCCGAGAGTCGACGCAATGGTAGATTTGCTCATGTCAACTCTGTAGCTAGGGTTCGTAATCTCGATGTTGGCACGTAATGTCGCCCTGTTTGCTCCTACAACTATGTAATGTGCCTGCGTCTCAGAATTCCAATCACCGCTGCCCTTCAGCTGGCATTGAATCTCATCGTTGATTTGAGCGAGTTCGTAGCTTCCTTCTGGTAATGAAATTGTCTTCCAGGTAACCCCTGCGTCTGGGCTGTAGACGAAAGTATTATTACTTTCTGTAATGTTGGGGACAGCGTTATATGTCTCCAGGTTTACTAAGGATAATTCGTACTTATTGTCAGGGTCGAGGTAGAGGGGCGGAGAAAGTGTGGTTGTCCAGTCGGTGCTGTTTGACGAAAATACGAAAGAGTTACCCTCTTTAGGGCGAAGAAGCTTTTTAATTCCCTTTAGCTGAAACTCCATTTGGGGTATGCAGTTATAGGAGGCTTCTGTTCAATTCGAGAATCAAATCCTTAGGAACCGCGCCACTGCGAAGGAGCTCGTCTAAAATAGCCGAAATTTCATTATCAAGGCCCGTATTACCTGCACGCTTCGAGGCAGCTAATAGCTGTAGCCTTTCAACTAGCGCTTCTGGATCCTTATAATATTGCAAAGCCCCACCTTCGCTGCGCGAGGACCTTATCAGCCGGTGTTTTTTGCTCTTTCGCCCATGGAGAGGCAAGCCCGCAAGTTCAGCCAGCCGCTGGAAAGTTTTGCAGCCTCGGGGTATATTGCATCGTTTTTAAAAAAGCGCTTTGTAAGGAGATTGTAAAGCGACTCATCTGCCGGAGCTTCGAGCACTAGATTGTCTCCATTGTCGAACGCCCGCAGTTTCCCCGCCTGCAAAGCTTGCGGGTCGATTGTGAGGGATCCAAACCGGTTTCCCTTCAGTTTCAACCCACTACCTGTAGCGGTAGCTGTAGCGGTAGCTGTAGCAGTAGCCCCACTAGATCGGACGAGCCTGTAACCCTGTGTTAGTAGGCGAAGACGTTCACTATATTGTTTTAGAGCGTCCTTTTCCATCGTTAATTGCTGCTTTCTTTCTTCTGTGGTGGCTTTACGCTTTTTTCCGCTCCCAGTACATATCGGTTGATGCGATTGACCTCATTGAGGGTGTTGGTGATTACTTGTGTGTCGCTGAGGTTGAGTTCGCTGGGGGGCTTAAATCCGTGGCGCCTTATCACTTCAATATCCAACCCTTGGTCGGGACTAATATATAGCGTGGGGGCATCTTCTACCGGCAGAGGCATGTCTTGACGTGCCGTCGGTGCCGCTCCGTGGAGTGCGTAGGCTTGTCTTGACGTGCCGTCGGTGTCCTCCGGACGGGTAAAAGCCTCGCGCAGCGAAGGTGCTGGCAAGCGCTCTATTGCGGCTGTGACTTTTCCTATCTCCGCTGCTTGGTGTGAGGTGATTGGTTTGAAAAGTTTGGCTGCCTCTTCCTGCAGAGACGACTCCCCTAGTGTTTCTGTTTGAAGGCGTTGCCGAGCCTGGTCCCTGAGTGCTAGGTAGTTCCGGACGAGGGCTGTACGATCGCGCATGTCGGTTACTTTGCGCCACATCCTTACTTCAAATAGATGTCATCCCTACTTTAAATAGATTTCATCCCTACTTTAAATAGATGACTTCGGTATGTAGAATCGATCAAATCCACATCAGGTTAGTCTTCCCACACCCGGAGGGGCCGCAGATTACACAACGGATGCTACTAGGAAGCAGCCAATTATGTTGTGGCTCGTGTCGATTTTCATCGCAATCTAAATTTAAGATTTCCATAATACTCCCCTATATAGCTATATATAAATTTAGGAAGAGATGTACTGCCTTCGCTGTAAACAACACACTCCCACTTCAAATGAGGAGACTATAACTCTAAAGAACAACCGACCAGCCAAGAGAGGTGTTTGCACGGTCTGTGGGGCTAGAAAGAGTCAAATTCTTTCTGCGTCCTCCTCGCGCAGCGAAGGTGCTGGGCTTCTGAACAGTGCTATGAATGCCCTACCTCTGCCCGAGATGCATATGCGTCTCCCCAAAGGGGTCCCATCTGAAGATGTCCCGGGTGGAACTTTTCAAAACACTGGAAAATACTCATATTGCGGGCCGTTTACCAAGATTGCCAAACGCCTCTCTCAGGGCTATAGGGGTGTGAATAGTCTTGATCGTGCCTGTCTAAACCACGACGTTGCTTACGCAGCCCATAAAGATACCCCCGGACGGAATCATGCGGATGATGTACTGGCAGCTACCGCATCGCAGATTGCACTATCAGATGCTCCAGACTGGGAAAAGCGTGATTCTAAGACTGTTTCTGCGATTATGGCTGCGAAATCACGCTTCGGGATGGGCCTTAAAAAAAAGTCGCGAAGGAGGTAGTAGAAAATATTCCTAAACTGAAGAAGTTTTCTATGGCAGAGAAGTCCGACGGCACGTCAGCAATCATGGAGAAATTCTACTACAGTCCTCAAGGCTATTGGCGTGGGCTGGCGGCCATCCCGAAGCTTGCTGCGGCAGCCCGAGTTAGCAAAAAGGATGCTCGGGACTGGCTCTCGAAACAAGACATATGGCAGCTCTATTTGCCTGCTCCTCGACGAATACCACGGCCACATTTTAACGTGACTGCGCCAAACGAAGTTCATCAAGGGGATTTATTATATCTGCCGCATGATCGTGTGAAACGACGCACGTACAAATACGCCTTGACCCTCGTCGATATAGCCTCCCGGTACAAAGAGGCAGAGCCCTTGGCTACAAAAGATTCACAAGAGGTTGCAGACGCCCTTGAGAGGATTTATAAACGGAGCCCTATGGATTTTCCAAAGCTTCTTCAGGTCGACCCGGGAAGAGAATTCATGGGCTCGGTATCATCACTTATGGCAAAACATGGGACTGAAATACGGCGTGGGCGTGTGGACCTCCATAGAGACCAAGGTATAGTAGAACGTTTTAACCGGACTCTGGCCGAGCGGCTTTTTGGTCACCAGTATGCTCAGGAGCTATTGCTTGCTGCCCGTGGGTCTTCTGAGCGGTCTGCAGAATGGGTGGCTCGACTCCCTGCGGTTGTTGCGGCTTTAAACAATGAGCCGACTCGGCTGACAGGTAAGAAGCCTGTGGATGCCATTAAACTTCAGAGAGTGACTGCGCAACCCTCATCTGTCGTTCCAGGACGCCCTGTAGGGCTCGAGGAGCCGCTGATCCCGTCTGATGCAATGGTTCGGTATTTGTACCAGCCTGGCGAGCTCGAGGGTGGTCGAAAACGTGCTACTGACCCCGTGTGGTCTGTGACCCTGCATTCGATCCGAAATGTATTGCGGCAGAATGGCCAGCCTGCGGTATACTATTTGGAAGATGGTCCACAGCGTGGGTTTGTGCGTGAAGAGTTGATGATTGTTCCTGAGGGGACAGAGCTTCCTCCAGATGGGGTCCTCAATTGAACACTTGCCGCTGAAGAATATTTCTACAATGAACTTAATAGATGCCCAAGGGATGCATCGTCGAAACCCAGACACATTTTGGGTCCCACCCGATAAAGAGCTTCTGGTACTGAATTGCGGTGACTTCGTAAAAGTATGCAACGGAGAGGAGCGATTTTGGGTGGAGATTGTACATAGACGGCCTCCTATTGGGTGGAGGGGTGAGGCCTCTGAGGTGGAGTTTACTGGTGTAATTGACAATAAACTACTAAACCATAAGGCTGGCAAATGCGGGGACCTTATCAAATTTCAGGGGAAGCATATATACGATATATACCCTTCGCTGCGCGAGGCTTTTACCCGTCCGGAGGACGGCTAGGCGGCGATAAGTGCTGCGCCCCCTCTTTTTCGGTTGCAGTCCAGACAGGTCAGCCGTATGTTTCCTACGCAGTGGCCCTTGCTGTTGTCTAGCCGATCGACGCTAAACTGCTGCATATCAGCCGGCCGATACGACCACAACATTAGACAGTTACATGCAGCGCAATGGTTTTTTTGGGCCTCGTGAAGTTGCAATATGTAGTCAACTTTTAAGTCAAACCCAGGAAGTCCTTTTGCCTGGTCTAGACTCTTATAACTAACAAGCTTCCTCGATATTGTTGCGCGCACAGGCATGTACTGTGCTGTCAAATCGATTACATCTGCGGCTGCCTCGGCCGGCGGACACCCCACCCGTTTGAGCTGGTGACTATACTCCACCCGAGAGACAGCCAGATACACGAGGTTGGACCACGTAAGCCAGTCGTCAATGATCCAGACCTTCTGTGGGTCAGAGATGGTAAGACCCTGGCTAGAATGGATCGTCAAGGCATAGCCCAGGCGCCAATCATCAGTCGTGATAGCACTCTCAGCTGCAGCTATCGATACCTCTACAACATCGTTGAGTACGAGCACTTCCTTGTTTTCTGTTCCAGGTATGAGGACCTCAATATTTTGCTTCCTGCTGTCCTTGGGGTGATACAGCAGAGGCACAGGGACATCTTGGAACTGCTCCTTATGCCGCTGGAATAAGAGCGTCTGTGCCCGATCGCGGACCTTGGTGCGTGAGACCAGTATAAGATCTCTTGGCGTCCAGTCTTTAACAAACCTATTCCACTTGAGGCAGCCTGGGAGGGCCTTACGCATTTCTTCGCACTGGACCTTGTCAGACTGAAGCCGGATACGCCTTTTCAGAGCTTTTAGCTCCTCGTCTTTCGCTCTGTGGTCGACGGAAATCTCTTCGTAGTAGCCGCAGGTTTCCTGTAGCCAGTCATGGGGCATGCCACCAGCGATCGGTGGCGGCTGGCCTTGATCACCGCAACATATGACCTGGACCCCACGTTGATCGAGCCACCCCAGGAACAACTCCAGGATAGGCTTTGACACAGTGCAGACTTCGTCCCATATGATGACACGGGGAATGTATTTTTCGCCCATGCGCTCAGGCGTCCAGTCAACATCTGCAATCTGCGGACCTTTCTGATTACTTCCAGGTACATGGAGAGATTCCCCTACCTTCCGGGAGACAAACTCTATAACCTCTCCCTCACTGTCAATCAGCTTCATTCGCCAAATGATAATAGATTCCCGGAAGTTATACTGTTTAACCTTCCCCTCACCATCTATCGTTAACAGCAACTCATCACTTGCGGTCCAATCCTCTTTTGTCTTCCAAACGGTAATAGGTCTCTTGTGTTTTTTCTGCAACACTGCTAGGTCCTCCGCAGTCGCCTTAGCTCTTCTAGTCCCACACCAACGGAAGAAGCTATGGTAGGTCTGTGATTTAACCCCCCTGGTCCGCATCTCTTTGGCCAGACGATGGGTATGAGTAAACACGATGGGATCTCTCTCACGGAATAGCTCGATCGCTCTCGTTGTCTTGCCGGAGCCGCCTCCGCCATTCAGGTAACAGAATCGATGTCTCGACAGTGGGTCGTCGTAGCGTGGCGCTGCGCTATTCTCCATAATTGACAGGACGTAAGTGTCATACTGGCTGATGTACTCGGGCTTTGGAAGGTAGGCAGCGTGCTCCTTAGGCTCGTACAGCCTCTCGCCCTTGTCGCGCCACTGGGCCGGGCCAACTGTTGGAGGAAGCATCACCATCCCACCTTCTTTGCAGTTGTCACATTTGCTTTTTTGGCAATCACACCGAGGTAATACAGCACCCTCGTTGCTGTGTGATGGGTGCCAAATGCAATTACAATAGCAGGGTGCCTTGACGGGTTTATTTTTCGGCACGTATGCCTCGACCCCCTCGAGCTTATGCAGCGCCGTTTTCTTGAGATATATGCTGTCAGTGGCGACCCGGACGGCCTCTGTGGGATCAAATCTGACCAGCATTGTGACGAGGTTGATATGGGCGTAGGCCAACATGCTGGCGCGTAGATGCGCGTACTGAGGCTGGCTGCCGTCGTGATATGTAAGTATCCACCCTAGAGGGAATTTCTCTGGAGCTCCGACCAGAGTGCCACTTTGCATCGTGTCGCGAACCAGGTAGTCGAGCTCCCCCTGGTCAGTCACTAGCCTGCGGGTCAACCTTTTGCAGCCAGCTTTCCTCCCTTGTGTAAATTTGCCGATGATTGCACAGCGGACATCGCGACCTTCTGGCAGCCAGACCTCTTCCTGCTTCTCGAAGGCCAGCAGGGCCTCTCTGACTCTGAGATGGACAAGCAAGCCGGTCTCTACAAAGAAGGCCAGCAGCGGCGTCGGGGCCCACCTCTTTTCCGCGAAATGTCTTCCGTACCAGGCAGGTATGACAGGATGACAGTTGTCTGTCCACACCCATTCTTGGACCTCAGCGAAGCCGGTGCCTATGTCGGTGGGGAGAGGACCATTGATGCTGACCCTGGTCATGCGGTGGCCCGGATGTCCAAACCGTTGGAACCATGGCGCAGCCTCGCCATTGCCTAGGAAGCTGGCGGGGTAGCATTCCTTCATGTCGATGCAGACGATATCTTTTAGGGTGTAGTCCATCGAATTCCAGAGCCCACCGTGCCCGTGTTCCACGCAAGCCTTTTGCACATCACCGAGAATGCTTGCTGGGGTCGGCCTCCATCCGTTTTTCTTAACAGCGACGAGGTTGGATGCGTGGTTGTCACTGAAACACCGTCTGGCGAGCGACTCCAGATCACCCAAGTCAGTATCATCAAATGACACCTCACTGGCCAGGCGTTCACAAGCCGTCACGATTTTGTCGTGATCTGTACGCTTCTTAAATGTTCGACCGTCTTGAAGAACAAACTGGTCGACGGCGAGCCGCCCTTCCGAGGAACCCCCCAGAAGCCAGACTGCAACCGGCGCACCCTGGGTGGCTTCTCTGATGGCGTCCACAATGCCACCCTCGTAGAAGTGGACCTCCCTGCTAAGCGGGAATTGTAGGTCCTTACTCCACGCGTGGCCGTTGTGAACGATGAGCTCTATGTTGCGGTGCCCGTTTTGATACTTGCCGCTGCAGTATATAATCCCACCGGCTATGTCCCGCAAGATGATGGCTCGTTTGAGGATCTTTTCCAGTTCAGCCACATCATTGATCGTGGCCCCGGGTCTACGAACTCGTTCCTCCCAATCCCGTATTTTTTGCCGTCTGGTGGGTGTTAACCCTTGTCCTCGAAGAGCGTCTTCAAAGTGCGCTATCACGCTCTGAGCAACACAGTTCAAGTCACCGTCGCGCAGCGGTGCTAGATTGGCAGGGTCTGGGTCTCGGATCTGGTAGAGACCGTACACGACCGCGGACTCTGGATAACCTTTTTCGTAATACGGCTTGTCGATCCCTGTTAGCGCGCCAGGCTTCATATCCCGAGAAAACTCGACAATACCACCCCCCTTTTTGATTTCCAATTTAATCGGGTCAAATTTATCTCTGATAACCCACTCCTCCTCGGGTTCTTCTACATTGCTGTTCCAAGCCTGTCTGAGAAATTTGATCTTACAAAGGAACCTACCCCACGGGAAATATTGAATGAGCCTTGCTGCCCTCTCGTCAGTCATAGTACAGACATCTTTGTCGTCCTCCGCCCTCTCTACACACCATGTAGAGTAAGTGCGAACGGCACCGTCTACTTCAAACTCCTCCTTGGCCTGGGCAATGAGATCAACCCACGGCTCTCCCACTGGGAGTGGGATAGGGTGAGGTACCACCACATCCAGATCATTAAATCGCAGGTCCTTCCCGGGCGATGGGATCAGAGGCTTCGCTAGCCTCTTCTTTACATCCTTTGGGATGGGCCAGTCCAAGATGCTCTGCGCCCGATGTTGGGCCAGCCTGTCTGCCAGATCCTGTAGAGCCAGACCTGACCTTGGATAAGGGGGGCGAACACCCGTCTCTCGCTCATATTCAGCTCGGAGTATGAGCGCTCGCTCATGATGCAACATGTTGAGTTTGGTATATTCATAAGTTCACATTTCTCGAATTGCCAATTTCAATCCTTGCTAGACGTTTAAACTCCTTCTGAAATAATAGGGGTGGCGGGGGCTAGCAAAGTGGTACCCACGAGAGGGCGCCAGCGGGGTAGCTCTGGGGGGGCTTATTCGGCCGGGCGTGAGACAAAAGATACGCGCCCGTGGGCCAGTCAGCCGCGTGCGTTGGACCTCCCAGAGGCAACAGCAGCGGGTACCTCTGGGTGGGGGCTATTCGGCCGGGCGTGCGAAAAAGATACTTCATGGCGACGATACCCTGGGGCTCACTAAGCGCCAAATAGCTCACCTTGAGAAGAAACGCGCCGGCCCGTGGGCCAGTCAGCCGCGTGCGTTGGACCTCCCAGAGGCAACAGCAGCGGGTACCTCTGGGGGGGGGGGCTATTCGGCCGGGGCGTGCGAAAAAGATACCCACCAGCGGGGTAGCTCTGGGGGGGGCTTATTCGGGCGTTGGACCTCCCAGAGGCAACAACAGCGGGTACCTCTGGGGGGGCTTATTCGGGCGTTGGACCTCCCAGAGGCAACAGCAGCGGGTACCTCTGGGGGGGGGGGGGCTATTCGGGCGGGGCGTGCGAAAAAGATACGCGCCCGTGGGCCAGTCAGCCGCGTGCGTTGGACCTCCCAGAGGCAACAGCAGCGGGTACCTCTGGGGGGGGCTTATTCGGGCGGGCGTGCGAAAAAAAGATACCGACCCACAGTCCAGCCGCGCCCTTTGCTGCTGAAGTGGTTGGAGGTATAAGTGTGAGTAGTACTCAGTAAATCGTACATGGAGTATGTAATATACGTTTTGGTAGTGCTAGGAGAAACAAAGGTGTGTCATGAGTAACTGTGATAGACAGAATGATGAAATACGATGTGTAGATGAGAGGGCACAGAGCGAGAAAGACAAGAGGGATAAGTAGAAATGATGTATTTCTTGTTCATGGCTCTCTTGTCTGAGAGTGTGTGGCAGATGTTATAATCTATTTACACTATTCATTTGTTACTTCGCCATTATTATTTAAACGAAAGTGTTATATTTGGTGCTGTATAGCTTGTTATTTTTGTCTTCCTTCAGGTTGAGCAATAACAATAATATTTGCTTTGGATGAAGAACAGACAAGATTGTGTGACCAACATCAGGACATTCGATTTATAAGACAACCTTTCTGTGTCCCACACTTTTATAAAAGCCAAAAATATCCACATTTTTATAGACTCTGACATTTAAGTTTTCCCGTCAAGGGTACGGGACAATTTAACTCTAAAGACAAGTGCATTTTTTCATGAAGTATTTAAGTTTTGAGGTAAATAATTGTTTTCTGTGTTCAACAACTACAGACATTATAAGTCACGTACAAGCTACAAGAGAGAAATCATAAACCATGTATTATACGATTTACAAAAGACACGAGCATTCTCAAATATCGTAAAAGACGTTTATAATGAAAACTAAAACAAACTTTGGATTATAGCGGTAAACAATTGGTTCAATGTAGAGCAATGGGAGAAAGGATTCAATTTTAATTAAATTAAAGGATTAAATGTGACAATAAAAACAAGTAACTAAATAATTATTCATATACATTGTTTTTTGCTTGGTGTCATGGCATGGAAAACAGTCAACAACAGAACTGATACGATGAACTGTAGATAGAAGATTGTGGAGGGACATGATCACCTACGCTAACCGGTATGGCACATGACGATGATTGTTCTTTTTTTGTGCTATGAAACGATCAAAGATCAATAAGTGACACTTTCAGATGTTTGGAAACCGTGTGACGAGTAACTGATTCCCATCTATTGAAAAGAAAGAACATAATAAGATACCGGTCTGTGAAAAGAAAATTGTTGAATTGAACTAATTAGAACACAACAGCCTAGTTATATTTCATAAATATATACGGAAAGTGGCTTCTGAGTCGTTTACTTTAATTGACTGGTTCTAACCTTCGTTTCAACATCTAGAGGGATATCGAAGTTTAACGACAATAGTTACGTGTTTGGGAAATGGTTCCTGTCACTTTGACGACAAAATAATTAATATTAGAAATGTCTGTCACCTTACAATTCTACCATCCCCACCAACAAGTAAGTGACGACTCTGAAGGTGGGAAACACAGTTGTAGAAGTGGACAAGTAAATTGTATGGGCCTTTCCAATAATTTAAAGTTAGTTAGTTAGCTACCTAGTTAGGTGGTTACTTAGTTAGCTTGTTGGTGTAGTTAGATACACATTTAATTATTTAGCTAGTTAGTTTGTTAACATGTTACTTTGCTAGTTATTTAGAGAGGTAGTTAGTTAGCTAGTTCGATAGGTAGTTAGTTAGCTACCTAGTTACCTAGTTAGGTGGTTACTTAGTTAGCTTGTTGGTGTAGTTAGACACACATTTAATTATTTAGCTAGTTAGTTTGTTAACATGTTACTTTGCTAGTTATTTAGAGAGGTAGTTAGTTAGCTAGTTCGATAGGTTGTTAGTTAGCTAGTTCGATAGGTTGTTAGTTAGCTAGTTCGATAGGTAGTTAGTTAGCTAGTTCGATAGGTTGTTAGTTCGCTAGTTTTATAGATAGTTAGCAAGTTACTTAGCTTGCTAGTTAGTTATTTAGTTAGTTAGCTAGTTCGATAGGTTGTTAGTTAGCTAGTTCGATAGGTTGTTAGTTAGCTAGTTTTATAGATAGTTAGCAAGTTACTTAGTTAGCTTGCTAGTTAGTTAGTTAGTTAGTTAGTTAGGTAGGTAGATATCAGCTATGTTGACTGTCTTATTCTTCAAAATATTGACATTTCGATTTTTCTTAATTATGACCTTTCCTCAAAATTAAATGCGAGCCTTCCTTCACAACATCATAAACAATGTTTATTATAAATGTGTTATCAGTTATGGCAAATAGTATCACCGTTCTCACATGTAACAAACTTGCAATAAAAACGTACAGATAATAGACTTTGTTCATTTGAGTTGTTTTAGTCACACACAGTAGAGAAAATATTTCTTCACGTTCAACAATGTATGTATTGTTCTGCAATTGCTGTCACAAATTATATACAAGCCAATAATAGAACTACAGATAAGCGATTCTCTAATGCGGTTCAGAAAAAAAATATAGAGGGTGAACTGACGCAATGTTGACTTTAAAACAGGTAGCAGAAAAGATGTCATAACACAGCCGAAGTTTGTACACAACTTTCATTGACCACAGAAAAAGCATTGGACCGAGTAAACAGAGAACAGCTATCGTCATCGACATTATATAACTTACAGGTTGGCGTAAGCGATCATGTCCTTCCACAATCATTTATCCACAGTGCATCCTACCTATGTTGTTGTTGACCGTTTTCCATGCCATGGCCCCAAGCTATCTAATATTTTCTCTCTTTGTCGTCCGCGTTCTCTCTCTCCCTGTATTTTGCCAGTTCTAACCAGGTATTCAAACTTACCTCTTCTCATGATGTGCCAGAAAAATGTTTATTATTTCTTTCACATGTTTCTTATGAGCTCTCTTTTTGTGTTGGCCTCTTGGAGAATTTCTTCATTGGTCTTTTTAACTGTCCAGGGAATGTTCAACATTCTTCTGATAAATCACATCGCTATAGCATATAATCGTCTGTTCATTTGTTTGTCTACTGTCCATGATTCGCTTCTAGGTCAGAATTGGCTCTATATAGCACAGATGAATTCACTCACTTCTATTGACACAGTTTCGTTGCGTGCTATGTTTTTCATTTTCTGAAATACAGTTATGCCTGAGCTATCTATTCTGCTTTTTATTTTTGTGTTGCACCTTCCAATTAGGGTGTCCGGTTAGCGCAATCGATAGGCGGTTGGCTTACCACGGCAACAGCCAGGGTTCGTTCCCTGGCGAGGACACCTGGGTTTTACTAATTCCCTAAAAATTAGTAGGAGCCGCGATAGCTCAGTGGTTAGTGAACTGGACTACTACGGACAAGGGGTAGGGTTCGATCCCAACCGACGGCTCCGGGTTCACCCAGCCTTAAATGGGTACCGGATTTTTTCTGGGAAAGTAAAAAGCAGCACGGGCGTAATACCGACCACATTACCCAAAAATCATGTGCTGAAGGTCTGTAAAATATAGGGTCACTAACACCATATTTCCCTATACGCCACTTGGCGTGACGGGGGGTACTTCACTTTACTACTTTTACCTTCCAATTGGTGTTATTCTGTTGCTCACATATTTGACGTGTTGCACCTTCCAATTGGTGTTATTCTGTTGCTCACATATTTGACGTGTTGCACTTGTTTCATATTTACTCTGTTTATCTGTTTGCTGCATGACTGTTACATTAGCCCTTGTATAAACCAAAGAACAGTAACAGGTCGAACAAAGCAATCCATATCAATAGAAAACACTAAGGACAACATTTATGCGACAAACATTGAACAGGATACCCCGCGCGAGGTTACAAACAAGAAGACAGTGATCTCAAAAGGGCAAAACACAAAAGGCAATAAAATGCAATGTTATTTTTTTAAAATGTAAAATTGTTGTCACATAACAATTCAAGTCAAGAAGTTTAAAAATTAAATACATTCACAAAAATAGCAAGGAATGTCACATTGCAACCATAGAAGATTTGGTTTCACTAAACGTCACTCTTGTAGACCAACTCATGCTAGTCGAAGACGCACAATGTCGCTGTTATTATTTGTGCCAGCTCTATATGCGTGAACATATGTTATAACTTAATCAACCAAAACTGAAACTTAACCAACGGCCACCTTGTCGCTATGTTATTATTTGTGCCAGCTCTATATGCTTGAACATATGTCATAACTTAATCAACCAAAACTGAAACTTAACCAACGGCCACCTTGTCGCTATGTTATTATTTGTGCCAGCTCTATATGCGTGAACATATGTCATAACTTAATCAACCAAAACTGAAACTTAACCAACGGCCACCTTGTCGCTATGTTATTATTTGTGCCAGCTCTATATGCGTGAACATATGTCATAACTTAATCAACCAAAACTGAAACTTAACAAAAGGCCACCTTGTCGCTATGTTATTACACGCATTTGTCTTTCCTGCAACTTAATCAGTTCAAACTAACTTAAGCGACGGTCCCATATCTCTGTTTTGTTGCAATGTATTGCTCAGTTTTCTTGACGTCTTGTGAATCCTTACTTGAAGTTTCATCTTCTGTTAGTGTGACGTGTCGCGTTCCGTTACTTTGGTGTTTCATGTTCTGTTTCTGTGTAGTTTCATGTTACCTTCCCTTAAAATCTCATGTTCTGTTTCTGTGTAGTTTCATGTTACCTTCCCTTAAAATCTCATGTTCTGTCTCTGTGTAGTTTCATGTTTCCTTCCCTTAAAATCTCATGTTCTGTTTCTGTGTAGTTTCATGTTTCCTTCCCTTAAAATCTCATGTTCTGTCTCTGTGTAGTTTCATGTTTCCTTCCCTTAAAATCTCATGTTCTGTTTCTGTGTAGTTTCATGTTATCTTCCCTTAAAATCTCATGTTCTGTCTCTGTGTAGTTTCATGTTACCTTCCCTTAAAATCTCATGTTCTGTTTCTGTGTAGTTTCATGTTACCTTCCCTTAAAATCTCATGTTCTGTTTCTGTGTAGTTTCATGTTACCTTCCCTTAAAATCTCATGTTCTGTTTCTGTGTAGTTTCATGTTACCTTCCCTTAAAATCTCATGTTCTGTTTCTGTGTAGTTTCATGTTACCTTCCCTTAAAATCTCATGTTCTGTTTCTGTGTAGTTTCATGTTACCTTCCCTTAAAATCTCATGTTCTGTCTCTGTGTAGTTTCATGTTTCCTTCCCTTAAAATCTCATGTTCTGTTTCTGTGTAGTTTCATGTTACCTTCCCTTAAAATCTCATGTTCTGTTTCTGTGTAGTTTCATGTTACCTTCCCTTAAAATCTCATGTTCTGTTTCTGTGTAGTTTCATGTTACCTTCCCTTAAAATCTCATGTTCTGTTTCTGTGTAGTTTCATGTTACCTTCCCTTAAAATCTCATGTTCTGTCTCTGTGTAGTTTCATGTTACCTTCCCTTAAAATCTCATGTTCTGTTTTCTTGAATGTTCCTCTACAGTTTGTGTTACTGTTTCATGTTATGTTTCCTTGAAGATCCATGGTCTGTTTTTAGCTGAGCTAAGATGTTAATTTATTTTTTTGGTGCTGTCTTAGCAACGCACTAAAATAGTAATGTGTCTGCTTCTCTCCCTTGAAACAATCATATTGGTTACGTCATCTATCAGCTCAACAGTTTTATTGAAAATGCTTCATTTCGATTACAAATCTATTTCAGTGTAGAAACCTGGATCTCCCGGTTAGATTTCTACAAACTGCTTTGAACTTCAGAAGTACATAATGAAAGTAGCAAGAATATGTCGATGAATCATGTAGCAAGTATTCTTTCTTGGAGAGAACGATTTTGCTATTCTTGATCATCTAGTGTCCCAAATTGGTTACTATGGAGCACACACATCGTTTTTTTTTTCACTTTGTGGAACACTCATATCTTTTCTTCCCTTTATGACACACGTTGTCACGAGCTCTTCTGTTTTCACTTCACTCTAGTCTTTGTACGCATCTACGTCGATTACTTTGTACTTTCTCTTCCAAGATTTATTTTTACGAAGACAGTGTCTCTCTTTATGTGTCCATAATTTAGCGTCTCTCTTATTTAGATCACATTAAATAATTTCATATTTCTCTTGTTCAGTTTCAGGTGTTGTTTCTTCCATGTCCGCACTTCTCCCTATTTAAAAAAATATGCATTTTAAAGATGTCAATTTTCACTGTTCTGTACCTTACAGGGATTTTGAGAAGATGCCTACTAAAAGACTTCCCAAGCCTTGCCATTTAGTAACTTTCACTTTAGATCGTTCCGTCTTTCCCATCGTTTTCATATGTTGCAACCATTTTCGCGAATTATATTTTGGGGTTTTCCCCCTTTGTCTTCTTTAATATGGCTCCAAATATGGGTCTGTCATTCTTGTGTGGCTTCCCTAGTTATAACCTATCCAGCACAATTGTTTTTGTCGGCTCTCTGTGTCCACTGCTGTTTTCCTGGTATATTTCCATGCCTCTAAAGTTTGTAATTTTGTTCTGCTACCTCCATCATTTGATTCATCACAAGTGTCTATAGACGCAAGGCAACGACATCAAAATGACGTGTTGGGAAGCACGTGTTGACAAGCCCAGGATGACAACAACACATTATTAGCTGACTTGTTATTCTTCATTGTTCTGTCATGTGTAGTACATCTCAATGTTTACGAATCACTGCTTCTTGTGTTTAGAGTTGTCTTACTTTGACTCTGTTATTTACGTTGTATGTTCACTCCATGGCAGCTTTAAATAGATTATTGCGCCTCTTTACGTGTCCTAAATATTTCTTCTATTTTCCTGCCAATTATGTTACAAGGATATTTCTTTATTTCAGTCGCTTTGAACTCGTCATTATTATTACATGTACAGCCAACATTATTCTGATCTGCAAGTACAAAATGTATAGATTTCCGCTTTCTTCTTTGTTTTTCTTATTTAGTGCCATATTTCTGCACTTTTGAATAGGTATTGACTATATTTTTCTCCACTCTCTCGTCTCTCCACTCTCTCCCCTCTCTATCACCTCTCTATCACCTCTCTATCTTCACTCTCTCCCCTCTCTATCACCTCTCTATCTCCACTCTCTCGCCTCTCTATCTCCACTCTCTCACTTCTCTATCTACCCTCTTTCCCTTCTTTATCTCCTCTCCCCCTCTCTATATCCTCTCTTTCCCTTACTGCCTCTTTCTCACCTCTCCATTTCTGCTCCTCCCTTTCTCCTCCCGTTTCTATCTCTCCTCTCTTCTCTTTCTCCCCTCTCTTTTTCCTCTCTCTTCTCTCCTTTCCCTCTCTATCTCCTCTATCTTCTCTCTCTCCTCTCTCACCTCCCTCTCCATTCTCTATCTCCTCTCATCTCTACAGTATATCTATTCTCTCTTTTCTCTTTCTCCTCTCTCACTCTTCCATCTCATCTCCCCCTCTCTATCTCTTCTCTCTCTCCTCTCTCTCTCTCTCTCTCTCTCTCGCCCCTCTGTATCTCCTCTCTCTACCAAATTATGATACTGAACTCAAGGGCCCTTCACAAATGACAGGTCGTATCACTCTCGTGATATATAAGCTGGTGATAGCCATCACTCTATTTGTATGATATAGCATCATTACATGTTAGTTGGGTTTCATGTTGTGTTGTTGATATGTCTATTGCATCACATCGTTGCTAAAAACCATTGTATATGGAATAAAGAATCTCATAAATAGATGTTTAAAGTCTTTATTATTTATTGACAGATAGTTATAGTCATTATTATAATTCTGTAGACTAATAGTAATCCGATCTGTTACGGGATATCTTCAACTTCTACCGGTAGGAACCTTTAAGGCTTCAGTGTGTTGGCTCCCAATATCATTCTTTTATTTCTATCCAAAGTATTTGTAAAGTGCTGTAGACCATTCTGATAAAAGATAAAACAATATCAGCACGTTTTATTAACTGGAATATTAGAATTTTGATTGAAACAAGAACACATGTAGAAAATATCAGTTTGAGAGTCGATATAATTAAATTAAAACATGAGTATTTACTTTATTGATGAGAAATCTTTATCGCTTTACGTCAGTGCTCTCCTTATAGTATGAACTATATAAAGATAACATGAGACTTAAGTATATTTTTTATCTCCCTTATTGTGTGTGATGCTTTAATACCATGCATATACATCGTGTCTCATTTTGATAGCGTTTTAATTTTTATAAATATACTTCTTGTCAGATATACTTCTCTTATATATTTTATTTTTTGTTGTTGTTTAGAGGTGAGATATTGTATTTGTTTAGAGGTGAGATATATAATATATGCAATGTGTTTGTTTAGAGGTGAGATATAAAAATACATGTGTAACAGCGGAGGTGAAAATATGTGACAATGAGATGAGTGAGTGATGGGGGCATGTAGACACTTCAAAGGAAGAAAGTGAGGAGATAAGTTCAGTCAGAATAACGAAATTCCCGTGACTGTTGAGAAGGTGCAATTAGAAATAGGGAGAGTATGTAAGGAAATTGGTGATTGGCTGGGGATGAAAGATATATAGTCTATGTACAAGGTAGAAAGAGACAGAGAAGAGGAGATTTTCACAGAGACACACGGGGACCGCCTGTGATGCGATTGCTGTAGGCCCCAATAAATTAGGAGGCAGGCCAATGGCTTGTGGAGCCCAAATTCAAAGAGTGACTAAGAGTTATTTAAAGGAGTAACTAAGAATTATACTATGGTAGAGGTAAGTCTCGGGTTTAATGACGAGACAGTTATTGTGCTTTATATAGGAACATAGATTAGGTTCCAGACGAAGAGTTTTTCATTGTTTGGACCGATTGAGTGTGAGATGTGTTGATTGAGACACGACTGCATTGAGGAGGTGCCTACAGTACATTTCGTGAGGGAACAGCCGAGCGCAGTGTAAGTGACATTTTATTTTACTTGGCAAATTGCCTGTCAATTAACTCATATTCATGTTTATGAGAGGACTCTGTCCAGTGAATTATATCCATTGCTGGTCGTGTTTGACGATGTGGTGACCAACGAATGTTAGTGTCGCGGAGAAAGACTTTGTTATCAGAGTGTGCAGTACAGGTACAATCAGACAACAGCGTGAGGTACAACCATGAAGAGATCACGAGGGAAGCAGATCAAGTTTCCTGTACATTCATAGTTTGCAGTCTCAGTTCAAGTACGGGTCAGTCAGTCAGTAAACAAGTCCAGTCAAATCAAGTCCGGGCAGTGGCCGACAGTCAATCCATCGGTCGGTCAATTCAACTAGGCAGTAAGACAGGAGTGTACACAGAATCACAAAAGGCAGAATCATAGAAGTCAGTTGAAGAACGTTACAGAATATTTAAACGTCCGGTGTTACAGTTGGTAGTGACAGTACAAGAGTTACATTAAATCTACAGAGGTTGCACATGCAATGTGTATGTTTAGAGGTGAGATATACAATATATGTATTGTTTGTTTAGAGGTGAGATATATAATATATTTAATATGTTTCTTTAAAGGTGATATATTCAAGATATGTATTGTGCCTGTTTAGAGGTGAGATATACAAGATTTGTATTGTGTTTATTTAGAGGTGAGATATACAAGATTTGTATTGCGTTTATTTAGAGGTGAGATATACAAGATATGTATTGTGTCTGTTTAAAGGTGAGATAAATAATATATGCAACGTATTTGTTTAGAGGTGAGATATATAAGATATGTAGTGAGTTTGTTTAGAGGTGAGATATATAATACACGCAATGTGTTTGTTTAGGGGTGAGATATATAAAACATGCAATGTGTTTGTTAGAGGTGAGATATATAATACATGCAATGTGTTTGTTTAGAGGTGAGATATATAATACATGCAATGTGTTTGTTTAGAGGTGAGATATATAATACATGCAATGTGTTTGTTTAGGGGCGAGATATATAATACATGCAATGTGTTTGTTTAGAGGTGAGATATATAATACATGCAATGTGTTTGTTTAGAGGTGAGATATATAATACATGCAATGTGTTTGTTTAGGGGTGAGATATATAAAACATGCAATGTGTTTGTTTAGAGGTGAGATATATAATACACGCAATGTGTGTGTTTAGAGGTGAGATATATAATACATGCAATGTGTTTGTTTAGAAGTGAGATATACAAGATATGTATTGCGTCTGTTTAGATGTGAGATATAAAAGATATGTATAGTGTTTGTTTAGAAGTGAGATGTATAATATATGCAATGTGTTTGTTTATAGGTGAGATATACAAGATACGTATTTTGTTTGTTTATAGGTGAGATACACAAGATATGTATTGTGTTTGTTTATAGGTGAGATATACATGATATGTATTGTGTTTGTTTATAGGTGAGATATACAAGATATGTATTGTGTTTGTTTATAGGTGAGATATACAAGATATGTATTGTGTTTGTTTATAGGTGAGATATACAAGATATGTATTGTGTTTGTTTATAGGTGAGATATACAAGATATGTATTGTGTTTGTTTATAGGTGAGATATACAAGATATGTATTGTGTTTGTTTAGAAGTGAGATGTATAATATATGCAATGTGTTTGTTTATAGGTGAGATATACAAGAGATGTATTGTGTTTGTTTATAGGTGAGATATACAAGAGATGTATTGTGTTTGTTTATAGGTGAGATATACAAGATATGTATTGTGTTTGTTTATAGGTGAGATATACAAGATATGTATTGTGTTTGTTTATAGGTGAGATATACAAGATATGTATTGTGTTTGTTTATAGGTGAGATATACAAGATATGCATTGTGTTTGTTTAGAAGTGAGATGTATAATATATGCAATGTGTTTGTTTATAGGTGAGATATACAAGAGATGTATTGTGTTTGTTTATAGGTGAGATATACAAGAGATGTATTGTGTTTGTTTATAGGTGAGATATACAAGATATGTATTGTGTTTGTTTATAGGTGAGATATACAAGATATGTATTGTGTCTGTTTAGAGGTGAGAACAACTCCATTGAAACTTGCAGATAAGACGAGAGTAATGGGAAACTGGGAGACGCGATTACTCAGTGATTAGTGAACTGGACTACAAAGGACGAGAGGTAGGGTTCGATCCCAGCCGAAGGCTTCCGGGTTCACCCAGCCTTTAATGGGTACCGAATTTTGTTCTGGGAAATTAAAGCGGCACGGGCGTAATACCGGCCACATTACCCTAAAAATCATCTGCCGAAGGTATGTAAAATGTATGGTCACTAACATCATATTCCCTATACGCCACTTGGCGTGACGGGGGTACATTACTTTTTTTAAAAATGGGAAACCGGAAATCGGATGCACTGGGCCACTTGCGCAGAACACAGTGCAACGTATTAACGGGTGTTCAGTCAGAGTGGATCTGACAGACTCTAATTGTGATGCTATGTATGTGGGGGCGATCAACACACTTAGCCTGACAACTGACTTCATATGAGAGTCTGGAATCCTTACTCTGATTGAGTCCTGAACGCAGAGAGAGAGAGAGAGAGAGAGAGAGAGAGAGAGAGAGAGAGAGAGAGAGAGAAATGGGAAACTGAATTGTTTGCAGAATTAATAAAAAAAATATAATAGGATTCAGTGGAAGAAATGCATCGTTATGCATTGAAATAAAAAAAAAAACTTCAGAAATAACAAATGTGACTCGAAAGGAAAATAACAACAAAAATGCACTTTATAGACTTCAGCATTCTTTGTCAAAGATGAGTGAAGTATCTCGAGATATAGATGATGTGAATTTGGTTGTTATAGAAAAATTCTAAAGTAAAATAGACAGCAGAAAAAAAAAACATTAATGGAAGCTTCTGTTTGAGATCTAAGTATGAAAATCAGTAGAAACTGATATTCTAATTTGACAACAGGAATGGAAACATTTGAATGTGCCGTGAAGACAGGAACAAATGACGACGATGAAGTACATGGGAACTGAGTGGCAATGATCACATATATTAATATTCCTAGTTTTAATTTCTACTGAAACATTTATAAACTATTGTACACATTACAAGTGGTTTAAGGTAAAAGATCATAAACGGTGTGCACTATTTATGGGGATATAAAGATGATTCAGAAACCAGGAAAAGTGCTTTAAGACGACAAACTGAGCATGACAGTTACAGTTTGTGTTAGATAATAAAACTAGCTAATCTCAGCCTGGACATGTTTTAAGTAATCTAATCCCGTAATAGAATTAACTTACCACTGACATCGCATGAAGCCGTCAAGTTTCGATACAGGGAGTGAAAACTCTCTTCTTCAGTCAATTTAAAGCAAGGTCTTCTTGGAGGAGGGTCAAAACAATCGAGTGTTAGTTCCCCGAACCTGTTAGATGACGTTTTAAACATAATAGTTAATATACGATTACGTCAATCTAACTAAACGTATAAGTATGAATGTTTAGAATAAGAGCATCTAGGATTTATTCTCTATGATTTCATGGATGAAATGTTGCAAATCGTGGAGAAGTACAGAAATACAAATAATTAAATAATTGGGAAACAGAATATGCTAATGATTACAATAATTATTAATATGTAGATAATTTATTCACAAACTACATTATTAATTAAACAATATTAAAATAATGCATTACTATATGATACACAATGCACATTAATGGTAAAAAGCAGCTAACAAATGATATTGCCGTAAAAATAATTAGTAATTTAACAGTTAACAGTTCTAAATTGTATTACTAATAGAAATTAAGGTTGTTAGCATAATAATAAACTGCAAGATTTATTTACAACCAAACTGAGATAGATCCACATATGACGAGGTCCTCACTTAAACATAGTAGTGGTTCTTGGTAACCGTGATAGTGAAGACATATTTACAACCAAACTGAGATAGATCCACATATGATGAGGTCCTCACTTCAACATAGTAGTGGTTCTTGGTAACCGTGATAGTGAAGGCATATTTACAACCAAACTGAGATAGATCCACATATGATGAGGTCCTCACTTCAACATAGTAGTGGTTCTTGGTAACCGTGATAGTGAAGGCATATTTACAACCAAACTGAGATAGATCCACATATGATGAGGTCCTCACTCCAACATAGTAATGGTTCTTGGTAACCGTGATAGTGAAGACATATTTACAAAGAATTCGATCATTCTATATATTGATATAGGAGATGCAGAACACCAAATGCATGAGACGAATAGGCAATTAAATGAAGTGACATTAATGTCTACTTTGCTTCAGATTCACAGTAGCTGGCTCCATGTGGTCAGATCACCCTGAAACTCAAATAGAAAGAAACCACTTGACGTCACAGGTAGAGCAACCAAGGCATTGGTTCCAGATAAGGAAACAGGGAAGAGACTAGAACAATTGCGACCAACTTAAGGTTGAACTAGGGCCAGATTATAGTCAAAATCAGGATCAGAGAGCCGCACTTTGAGAGTATCATAAAAATGTGACTTAGAAATATATAAATAATACTTGCACTTTGATAACACATGCTATCATATGTAACAATGTAAATAATTCTTTATTTCAAAATTACCTGTGAGTTTTTTTCTAAACCAGCTGGGCCATTGACCTTTTATTTATAGATATGTATTATAGTATTCAATGTGGTCGCTTCAAGAATAAAAGACAGGAGGGACCGATCTGGCCCACGGGCACCCATTTTGCCATCACTGGGCTAGATTATATGGTCAGATCTGTTCCAAAAAAAAAAGAATACAAGAGAACGAAGTGAAGCAATGAATGAGAACCACAACTAAGGGACGATGTGGACAAAATCCCCAGTAAGGAAATAATAGCAAAGTTTGATAAGGAAATGGATTATGAAAGTAAAGAATGAAATGAATTAATACCTCAAAAAGGGGGGGGGGGAGCAAACATTGATTACGAGTTAGCTATTTGGTTATGGAAGGCCCCGGTATCACTGCAAACCAATTAAAATCCATAATTACGAGTCAGTTCCACAGTTTAAATCGTTTGAAGCTATAGGAAGAGCATGTCATTATTAGAAGCAAATGCTGACCAAAAGAGTTAAAGGTTGTGTAGGCTGCGGTAATAAAGTCCAGAGAAATGTTCTACAACTGCTCTCGCAAGCGTCGCATAAACAATTGTCTCACTAATTGACGTTTTGAGCAACGTTTACAAAAGGTCGCTTATATATGTTTACATGAGACCATATAAAACAAGAATGTTAAACATTCAGGAATGTAACATAATTGATCTCCAGCTCCAAGAAACACATTTTACATACAGACCGTCTACAACAAGTCGGTCACCTAAGGTTCTGCCAGGGCTGCGGTGTCGACGACTGGCCAGAATGGCCTGGAGGTCCATATCACGTTTGCATGTCACCAGATAGGATCCAGTAACACAAGGAGAGTGGTGGAACCCGAGATGAGGATGTGTAGGTGGCATTTAAGGAATCGGAGAGCTGCCAAATGGACGGTGAGTGAGAACATTCCCAACGGCGCTCGATGGATCACAGGGAAAAGAGGTTGAGTGATAGGCGTGGACCAGCTGATAGGAGGATTGAAGGATCAATTCAGGGAAATGGTGACCCAGAGAAACATCCAACATGAGGTGGGTTTGGTTAAGTTGTGTGGTTAAGTTGTTTAGTTAAATCATCGACCATGTCACACAGGATCGAGGGAGTAGAAGCTGAGACAACAAGAAAGAACTGAGATTATCGATGTGAGGGGTAGAGTTATGAAGGATGTAAGAATGGGCGTCGGTCAGAATGCCAATAAACGTGAGATTTGGATGTCAGACTTGTAAAGAAGCGAGATAGCAGTATCCTGGACATTAACAAAGGGGGTTGGTTGGGAGACCAAAATGTGAATCATTATCATGTGCCTTACCACGATCACATCCGTCCACAATTTTCTCTCCACGGTGCATGTTATATTCAATACTACAGCACCAATTTATTTAGTATCTTCTCTCTTTGTTGTCCGCGATATCCCAGTTCCTGTATTTTGATAGCTGTGACGAAGTATTCGAACTATTCTCTTTTCATGATGTGCCAGAAAGAATGTCAGCTTCTTTCTAATATTTTTATTAAAGATATCTCTATTTGTGTAGGTATTTTTGAGAATTGCCTTTTTGGTCTTCCAAGCTGTTCAGAGAACTATCAACATTCTTCTGAGAAATGCAATATTTATGGACTCTAATCGTTTTTTTTTTAAATTTATTTCTCTACTGTCCATAATTCACTTCAATAGGTCAGAATTTAAAATATGGATTAGATATTAATAAAAATAAAACTATGCTCATACACAAAGATAATCTAAACATACAGATGCATATACAATTTGAAGGACTAGATCTGGAGACAGTTCAGAAGTACAGCTACCGTGGTTATATTATAACCAGTGACAGGAAGTGTAAAACTGAAATAAACAGAATAATTTGATTTGAAAAAAATAAAACAACAAAAAACAACTTCAATACCATGAAAAATATACTAACATCAAAATAAATAACACAATGGCTAAAATTAAGAATACAAAATGCTGTATCTTCTCACCATTCCTGCATGGTGTAGAGACATGTACATTAGACACGAAAACAGAACAGAAAATGTAAGCCTTTGAAACGTGGATTTATAGAAGAATATGAAGAATTGGATGGAAAGAAAAGAAAACAACTGATGAAGAATTAAAACAACTAAAAATGAAAAGAGAACGACTAAACACAAATCAAACAAGTCAAATGGGATTTTTGGGGCATGTTAAAAGGCACATGAGCCTACTAAAATTAATATTGGATGGGAAAATGCAAGGTAAAAGAGGTAGAGGCAGACCAGGATTAACATGGACGAGTAAGGTCAAAAGATGAACAAGTCAAACGATGACAACTTTCGCCATGAGAGCAAGAGACTGAACGGAATGGCGCCCCATGGTAGTCAACACTCTATGCGAAGACGACACTCAACGATGGTAATGTGATCAGAATTGTCTCACGTTATATGGATAGAGAGACAAATATAGCATACATATCCAGATCGTTGGGTAATCTTGTTTCAAAAGAGACAATCCAAACCGTCATCCATGTACGGGCAATACACCAAAGTGACTTTGGAAGGAAGTAATGGTGGGCTGTTCCAGAAACCACATGAACAGACAAACATAACTAAGAACACTACTATTTATACAATTATTATACCCAGGATTGGTAACAAAAGTGCTGCTAATTGGATGATGTAGAGTTATTTGCTGAGGGTATTGCACTAAACACTTACTGACAAAATGACTTTTTGTTGGTCGTAGATTTGGCTGAATGATGATACAACACGGAAAGAATTTTAATGTTCGAGGTCACACAATGATCTATATTGTAACAGGCATATTTGTGTGCGTCCATGGCCGCTGTGAAATACAAATAATGTACATGTGACACGATAATCGGTTGAGTTTCAAAAACTAAATGGACGTGTCAAATTGATAAGTAAACTAAAGGATTATCATGCGAAAAAATGCACAGCTTTAAAACAAGGTAGGGGGGAAGTCCCTCAAAGGACTTCCGTTTTAAAGATGGTGGATCTAGCTCACGCTCTCTCGATCGCAGCAGAAAGTGCATTCGGGGTCTGATTAATGTCGGTTCTCCATTGCACTTTTCTCTGTTACGTTAAAAATTATGATCTACTTATTACATTTGCGCCGCTTAAGCGAAGTCGTACGCTGGCAACAGTCCCTTTTTGACAAATCAAGTGTTGTGAATGCAACCTTCCACCGCCTAGACTTGATATGCGCTTTACGTCACATTCGTGTTGTTCACGACCGTTGTTGGAATTCCTTGACGCAAGTTATTTCCATGTTACTCATTAATGTAAACTACTTTGCCAGCAGGTTTATCTATTTAGGGAATTTGCACCGTATTTTGTTCGTCGTAGGCTGCTTTCACTAGAGTAATAATGAATCTAAAGGGAGCGAAATTGTTGTGTGTACGACATTGTTGTGTGCTACGTCATCGTAATTGCTCATCGTACATCCCTAAACCGGACGTACGATAATCGTACGGTATGTTCTTTGATGTGCGACGGGGATAATCTGACGACTAACTGAGTGTCTATATATTCGGAATTGGAGTCAACAAGACGGCCTAACATCATCAAGCGCTATACATTTTTTTTTTAAATACGACGACCATCATTTTTAATAGGACGTGAACTTCCGGTATATCGTGGATAGGCAGTGGGAACAATTAAAGGCTATGCATGAACACTGTTCCTTTTTGCAGTTTCCTCATATTCCAAGTACGGCTTGTTGCAGGAGCTACTTAGTTGAATGCTTTGTGCACACCGTGAGCTGTGTGTCTCATCCGTTTTGATTATGTTTCGATATTCCAGTTGTTTACGATGAATGATGATATCGTATGACAAGGAACAGTTGGCTGTGTTGACTTTTTTGTGCGGTTTGTGTATGTCTATTGGCGTGTGCTGAGACTGCTACGATGGGGACAACAGTTACCTTTCTTTATTTGGGAGATGAGATATTAATTCAGATGATTATGCTGACGCGGGCGGTTGAGCAATTATGGATTTTAATTCGTTTGCAGTGATACCGGGGCCTTCCATAACCAAATATCCATAATCAAGTGGAGGAGGGGAGGGGGGGGGATTGTGATTATTTTTTTTCAGCACATTAGAGAAAAATCGTGTGGATATATATACTCTTTCTCTCTTCATCCAATAACCGGGTAGGGGAGTAGTTGCTGCACCACTTAAAGCTTCGTCAACATTCTCTTTCTCTCTTCATCCAATAACCGGGAAGGGGAGTAGTTGCTGCACCACTTAAAGCTTCGTCAACATTCTCTTTCTCTCTGTATCCAATAACCGGGTAGGGGAGTAGTTGCTGCACCACTTAAAGCTTCGTCAACATTCTCTTTCTCTCTGTATCCAATAACCGGTAGGGGAGTAGTTGCTGCACCACTTAAAGCTTCGTCAACATTCTCTTTCTCTCTGTATCCAATAACCGGGTAGGGGAGTAGTTGCTGCACCACTTAAAGCTTCGTCACCATTCTCTCTCTCTCTCTGTATCCAATAACCGGGTAGGGGAGTAGTTGCTGCACCACTTAAAGCTTCGTCACCATTCTCTTTCTCTCTTCATCCAATAACCGGGAAGGGGAGTAGTTGCTGCACCACTTAAAGCTTCGTCAACATTCTCTTTCTCTCTGTATCCAATAACCGGGTAGGGGAGTAGTTGCTGCACCACTTAAAGCTTCGTCAACATTCTCTTTCTCTCTTCATCCAATAACCGGGTAGGGGAGTAGTTTCTGCACCATTTAAAGCTTCGTCAACCTTCTCTTTCTCTCTTCATGCAATAACCGGGTAGGGGAGTAGTTGCTGCACCACTTAAAGCTTCGTCAACCTTCTCTTTCTCTCTTCATGCAATAACCGGGTAGGGGAGTAGTTGCTGCACCACTTAAAGCTTCGTCAACCTTCTCTTTCTCTCTTCATCCAATAACCGGGTAGGGGAGTAGTTGCTGCACCACTTAAAGCTTCGTCAACCTTCTCTTTCTCTCTTCATCCAATAACCCTGGGAAGGGGAGTAGTTGCTGCACCACTTACAGCTTCGTCAACATTCTCTTTCTCTCTTCATCCAATAACCCTGGGAAGGGGAGTAGTTGCTGCACCACTTACAGCTTCGTCAACATTCTCTTTCTCTCTTCATCCAATAACCGGGTAGGGGAGTAGTTTCTGCACCATTTAAAGCTTCGTCAACCTTCTCTATTTCTCTTCAGCCATTCTTTGAGACTCGGCAAAACAAGATATGTCCATTTTTTAATGTCAAATTCCCATCTCCTTCTCTGTATAACTTTTCTTATCTCTCCAGTCACAGTTCCTCTGTTTAACCAACATCGACACACACGGCGAAAGCGTTAATTTATTTACCTGGTAGATAACACAAAGGTGCGAACTCATGTATCAAGTTGATATAAGTTGTGTCTTCATTCATTGGGAAGCATTTTCTTGGAGGATGGGACGAAAAACAGTTGAGTGCTGCCCAGGCCTGCCTGTTTGGTGATGTTCAAAACAAAACAATTAATACAAGAGTTAAAATAAATCAAACTCATCTATTATTATATGTATGGATGTTGATGTACCATTAAAACAAAGACGCGTTTAATTGCCAGTGGTTTAGTTAAAGAAAGATTATTTATGTTGCAGGGGAGATACAGCATAAGGTAAAGAATTTGCTGATGAGAGGAATAAAATAAAAATAACTTTGTGTCTTTTTATTTATAAGGAAAGAATCCATTGACTAACAACACCAGTGGAATTAAAGAACAGTAACTGCTTAATTGACAGAGTGGTGCATCAACAATATACTAGTAAAACAGATAGAGTAGTAACATTCATGACCCAGTCTTAATAGCAGAGACAGAGAACGAACTACAAGAAATGATAGACATAATAGTCGAAGAAAGCAACAAGAAAGGTCTAAGTCTGAATAGTAAGAGAACAGAAGTAATGGTTATATCGAAGAAACAATCATCACCATCATGCAGCATAAAAATAAACAGGACAAATCTGAAACAAGTGCAACGTTTCAAATACTTGGGCACAATAATTACATCAGAAGGGAGATGCACCACAGAAATAAAAAGCAGAATAGCTCAGGCCAAAATAGCATTTCAGAAAATGAAAAATATCTTATGCAACAAATCTATGTCAATAAAAATGAGAAAGAGAGTTTATCGGTGCTATAGAGAACCAATTGTGACCTATGGAAGCCAATCATGGACAGTAGACAAACAAATGAAAAGACGATTAGAGGCCACAGAGATGGGATTTCTCAGAAGAATGTTGAAAGTTCCCTGGACAGCTAAAAAGACCAATGAGGAAGTTCTCAAAGAGGGCACAACACAAAAAGGGAGCTCTTAAAAAACATCAGAAAGAAGCAATCAACATTTTTCGGGCACATCATGAGAAGAGGAAAGTTGGAATACTTGGTTACAACTGGCAAAATAAAAGGAAAGAGAGATCGCGGACGACAAGGAGAGAAAATACTGGATAGCTTGGTGTCATGGCATGGAAAACAGTCAACAACAGAACTGATACCATGCACTGTAGATAGAAGATTGTGGATGGACATGATCGCCTACGCCAACCGGTATGGTACATGATGATGAGTAACATTCATACTAGAATTAAACTCAAACTTCATGAGCAGAATAACCATAAAGTAATTATACTGTTGGTATATGAAAGCTACTGCAATTATAGTATTAGTTCAATGATGTAGATATTCCCTTTATGATAGAAATATACGACAGTCGCACTATTATAATCATGTGCACACTGAGTAGATTAGTACTGCAAAGATGCAGTAACTGCAGCAAAAGTAGAAAGACACATTAGCTATATATATGTTATGCAGATAAAACAACATTATTAGTGGAGATATACATAAACTGCATCATGATTTAACAATATGAAACTCTTTATACAGAGCAGCAGGATTCAATTTGATTATCAGAAGAACATTGTCAGGCGATATTTTCTTATGTAAGTAAAAAAAGTGAAGAGCCCCCGTCACGCCAAGTGGCGTATAGGGAATATGGTGTTAGTGACCATACATTTTATAGAACTTCAGCACATGATTTCTGGGGTAATGTGGTCGGTATTACGCCAGTGCCGCTTTACATTCCTAGAAAAAATCCGGTACTCATTTAAGGTTGCGTGAACCCGGAAGCCGTCAGTTGGGATCGAACCCTACCCCTTAACCGTGGTAGTCTAGTTCACTAACCACTGAGCTGTTGCGACTCCTTATTTGTTATGTACTGCAGATAAAATAATAACATTAATTGTAGAAAGACGAAGAAATGACATTCTCATAAAATCATATACTAACTACACTATTTAATAATGAAGATATGGTGGCTGATGCGATAACCTGCATCCAAACAATTAAAACAAGAGCGGAATCGCAATGCCTCTTTTATAATGGACTTGAACTACCAACTCAGATCCCTTGCGATCGTGGCTGCTGTGTTGATCGAAAGCCTATCCGGTCCTAACATATAAAACGGAAAAAATGTAGACATACTAGAATTATATTGAGGAGAAAAGAGCTTATCTACGCTAAATACATTGAAGCAATGAGTGAGGCATTGCACTAACAATATTGAAGCTACAACAACGGTGTTGCTGTAAACATATTGAAGCTATGGGAGAGAAGATGGACTAAGTATAGAGACGAGTTAAGAGAGGAGTTACCCTAAATACACTGAAGTAACACGAGAGGTGTTATACTAAATATATTGAAGCTATAAGAGATGAATGACACTAAATATATTGAAGCTATAAGAGAGGAATGACACTAAATATATTGAAGCTATAAGAGAGGAATGACACTAAATAAAGTGAAGCTATAAGACAGGAATGAAACTAAATATATTGAAGCTATACGAGAAGAATTACACTAAAAATATTTAAGCTATAAGAGAGGAATAACACTAAATATATTGAAGCTATAAGACAGGAATGACACTAAATATATTGAAGCTATAAGAGAGGAATGACACTAAATATATTGAAGCTATAAGAGAGGAATGACACTACATATATTGAAGCTATAAGAGAGGAATGGCACTAAAGATCATCATCATCATCAAGTACCGGGCCTAGTGGCGTAGGTGATCATATCTCTCCACAACTTTCGATCTCGGCAGCTATTTATCATTTCTGTTGTTGACCTTCTGCCTAGCCATTCTCTTAAGCTGTCTGTTATTTTTTCTCTTTGCTTCACTCTATCTCTTCGTCCCTCAATTTTTCCAGTTGTTTCAATATATTCAAGTTGTTCTCTTCTCATTACATGGCCATACAATGATGATTGTCTCTTCCTAACATTGGAAATTAGCTCTCTTTTTGCTTTGACCTCTCTCAGAACCTCTTCATTACTCTTCTTAGCTGTCCACGGTATTCTCAATATTCTTCTGTAAAACCACATTTCTACAGACTCCAGTGATTTTCTTGTCTGTTGTCCTATTGTCCATGATTCACATCCATATGTTAAGATTGGCTCTACGTAACATTTAAGAACTCTTTTTTTGTTTCTATTATCAAATATGGATTGCATTGTATTTTCCTCATTTTTTGGGAAGCTGCTTTTGCCTGAGCCATTCTGCATCTCACCTCTTTTGTACATCTTCCATCTGAGGGTAACAAAGTTCCCAAATATTTAAATTCATTTACCTGTTTTAATATTGTTCCACTTGTCTTTATTTTGCACTGAGGTGATGTCTTTTTCGTTGTTGTTACCATTACCTCTGTCTGTTTGCTATTAAGGCTGAGTCCTTTATTTTTGCTTTCCTTCACTATAATGTCCAACATTTCCTGTAACTCATTTTCACTCTTAGCGATTAATACTGTATCATCAGAATACCTTAGATTATTAATATTATGACATCCAATTGTTATTCCATGCATGCCCCTTATGGATCTTAAAATAATCTCACTATAAATATTAAACAAATCTGGTGACAGCACACAACCTTGTCTAACACCCTGTTTTATTTGTTGAAACATTCCCAATTGGTTTCCACTTCTTATGGCCGCTGTTTGTTACCAGTTCATGTTCTTTATTATTCTTAGATCTTTGCTGTCTATGTTTATGCTTTCTAAAATGTTGATTATTTCTTGGTGCTTTACTTTGTCAAATGCCTTGGTGTAATCTATGGAACATAGGTATAGATCTGTTTTCACCTCTATGGCTCTTTCTACTAAAGATCTTATGATATAAATGGCATTGCTTGTTCCTTTATCTCTAACAAAACCACACTGTTCATCACTAATTCCTGGACTGATTTTGTTTCGCACTCTTCGCATGATGATTCTTAGTAATATCTTAGTCATATGACTCATAAGGATTATTGTGCGATGATCATCTCATTCACCCGATTTCATTGGTAGGGCTATGAATATTGATTTGAGCATGTCGTCTGGTATATCCGCTGTTGTAGATATCAATCGATACTTTTTTCTTATTATTTCTATTCCAAAATCACCCATGGCCTCAATCTCTTCTTTAGTTATATTATCTGGTCCAGGAGCTTTGCCTGCTTTCATATTGCGCAACGCGTCTTCCACTTCTTCTCTGTGTATTTCTGGTCCTTCTCCATTATCCTTAATATTTACTTCCGTTCGTTCATCATTATAAAGATCGTTAATGTGCTGTCCATCGTTCCCTTATGTTTTCTTGATCAATCAACAGTTCACCTTTCTTTGATCTTAAACATCCAGTTTTTGATTTCGTTTTTCTTCCTGTTAATTCCTCAATTATTTGTATATAGCTTTAGCATCTCCTTTTTGTTACACTAAATGTATTGAAGCTATAAGACAGGAATGACACTAAATATATTGAAGCTATAAGAGAAGAATTACACTAAATATATTGAAGCTAGAAGGGAAGAATTACACTAAATAGATTGAAGCTATAAGAGAGGAATTACACTAAATATATTGGATTTATAGTGGAAGAACTACACTAAATATATTGGATCTATAGGAGAAGAATTACGCTAAATATATTGGATCTACAAGAGAAGAATTACACTAAATATATTGAAGCTATAACATAAGAGTTACACTAAATCTATTGAATCTATAAGAGAGGAATTATCCTGTACTGTAAAAAAAATAAGTCGAAAAAACTTCATAAACATGGACAAGTCAAAGAAAAGAATAACAAAAATCCGTCATCCAGGAAAGATAAAGGCTCTCTGTCTTAGAGATGTTTGACTCAATCCGGAGAAAGTCGAGTTGCCGACTCACCTTTTGTCTACCTGGAAATCTTCCAGAATTGGCGCCTGGAATGTACGTACCCTAAATGAACTAGAAAAAGCCGCACAAATAGCAGCAGAAATGAGATATTACATAAATGAGAATGGAGAGATATTTGTGAACCTCTATTCTCGTAATCAAATGAGCTTAGGAGGAACACTATTCCAACATAAAAGAATGCATAAAGCTACATGGGTGTCATCAGATCGAAGAACGGAGAATTAAATCGACCACATATGTATTAATAATAAGTTTAAGTCATCTTTACAAAGATGTAAAAGTATATAGAGAAGCAGATGTTTCCACAGATCATCATCTTCTTCTAGCCAAACTTAAACTAAAAAGATATACTACAACGAATAAGGGTAAACAATAATTCAATGCAGGGACTCCTAAAGAACAGGGGTTAAAGACAAATTAGTCACAATAAAATGTAGTCACAATATCAAACTAATACCAAGTCCTGCAATAACTAGAAAATACAATAAATATAGAAGATCATTAGAAACGGTTATAACCAAATAAAACTAGGAGAAATACCTCTACTAGACGTACAATCTTACATATATCTGGGCAGTAATATAGACAAAGAGGGAGGAACAGAAAATGATACCAAAATAAGGATATCAAAAGCAAGAGGAGCTTTCATTGCACTGGGAAACATATGGAAATCCAAAGAAATTAGGCTAAATACAAAAATAAAAATTTTCAACTCAAATGTTAAGTCGGTCCTATTATATGCCTGTGAAACATGAAGAATAACAAAATTGACAATCACGAAGGTACAGACTTTCATTAATGGATGCTTACGCAGAATAAAGGGATGGAAATGGCAGGACAAAGTCACTAACGTGGAATTATGGAAATGTACCGGTCAAATACCAGTGGATAAAGAGATACAGTGAAGACGATGACGATGGATAGGACACACACTACGGAAGCCAACTGAGAGTATTACACAACAGGCCCTTTTTTGGAATCCCCAGGGGAAAAGACAAAGAGGAAGACCAAGAAATTCTTGGAGAAGACAGATCGAAGCAGAGATGAAGATGATGGGGAAGACATGGAATGATCTTAAAAGAATTGCAAAAAACAGAACGACTTGGAAAGTGTTTGTTGAAGACCTATGCTCCACTGGGAGTTAAAAGATAGAAGATTAGAAACGGTTAACGGATATATGGAAAGACACATGCGAAGAAATGGTGGGGAAAGAGAACACCAAAATAAGGCATGAAAGACAGCTGGGACCCGGGATACAATTAAAGAAAGAAAAAATAAGAAAACGGACATAAATAAAAGCAAAAAGAGAAATAATAAAGCCAAGGCACAGGAAGCTCGCACAGAGGTAACAAAGAAGTAAAAAGATGTATTAAACGGGATAAGAGGAAATATATAGATGAACTATCTAAAGAGGCAGAGGAAGCAACAAATAAATGGAATATGAAAAAAAAAATGTACAACAGCACAAAGAAATTAAGTGGTAAATACAAACATATTAATACATTTTTTTTTAAAGAAAAGAAAGGAAATCTGCTTTGCAATTTAAGAGAACAAGTGGATAGATGGAAATAGAACTTTCAAGAATTTTTGAACAGACCCGGCTCAAATAACCCTCCAGATATACTACCAGCAGACGAAGAGTTACAAGTTAACTGTGGAAACCCAAATAAGGAAGATATAATGAAAGCCATCAAGTTTTAAAAAATGGTAAAGCCACAGGACCAGAAGGAATTCCTTCAGAAGCCATCAAAGATGATATTAACACCTCTACCAAGATGTTACATGGTCTCATCATTATCATGTGCCATACCGGCTGGCGTGGGCGATCATATCCTTCCACAATCTTCTATCTACAGTACATCGTATCAGTTCTGTTGTTGACTGTTTTCCATACCATGACACAAAGATATCCTGTATTTTCTCTCTTTGTCGTTCACGATCTCTCTTTCCTTTTATTTTGCAGTTGTAACAAAGTATTCCAACTTTCCTCTTCTCATGATGTGACCAAAAACGGTTGATTATTTCTGTTTTATGTTTTTTATAAGCGCTCCCTTTTTGTGTTGGCCTCTTTGAGAACTTCTTCATTGGTCTTTTTATCTATCCAGGGAACTTTCAACATTCTTCTGAGAAATCCCATCTCTGTGGTCTCTAATCGTCTTTTCATTTGTTTGTCTACTGTCCATGATTCGCTTCCATAGGTCAGAATTGGTTCTATATAGCACCGATGATATATCTTTCTCATTTCTATTGACATAGGTTTCTTGCATAAGATATTTTTCAGTTTATTAAATTCTATTTTGGCATGAGCTATTCTGATTTTTATTTCCGTGGTGCATCTTCCATCCGATGTTATTGTTGTGCCAAAGTATTGGGCGCCTTGCACTTGTTTCAAATTTGTCCTGTTTATTTTTATGCTGCATGCTGGTGATGACTGTTTCTTCGATATGATGTCTTCGATTACTATTACGCCTATCATTTCTTGTAGTTCGTTCTCTGTCTCTGCTATTAAGACTGTGTCATCCGCATATCGCAAATTCTTTATGTTGTGACCGTTGACTTCAGTTCCTTTACTGTCTACTATTGATCCATAATATGTTCACTGTAAAGTGAAAACAAATCAGATGACAGAACACAACCTTGCCTGACGCCTTGTTTTATAAGTTGAAATTGTCCTGTTTGGTTGTTAATTCGTATAGCTGCTGTTTGTTGCCAGTACATGTTTTGTACATTTTTTGTACAGTACATTTTTGGATTCGTAAATCTTTGCCATCAATGTTTAATTTCTCCAGCATATTGATTATTGCCACATGCTTTACTTTGTCAAATGCTTTTGTGTAGTCTATAAAGCACATATATAGATCTTTCTTTTCCTCTATAGACCGTTCTATCAATGTTATTAAGATATATATTGCATTATTGGTGACCTTTCATTCCACAAATCCACATTGTTCCTCGCTTATTTCTGGTTTATTTTGTTCCTTACACGTCTCATGATTATTCTTAGTAATATTTTTGTCATATGGCTCATGAGACTAATAGTGCTATGGTCTTTACAATCAGTGGCACCTGACTTCTTCGGTATGGCTACAAAGATAGATTGTAGTACATCTTCGAGTATGTGTCCAGTGTTATATATGTCATTGAGTAGTTTTGTTATGACTTGTACTCCCAGCTCTTCTAATGCATTTGTCTCTTCCATTATTAAATTGTCAGGACCTGGAGCTGTGCCTCTTTTCATGTGTTGAATTGCGTCCACTTCACTCTGCATTGTTGGTGGTCCTGTGTCTTTGTTGGAATTGTTTAACTCTGGTCTTTCATCATCATAGAGTTGACTGATATATTCTGGCCATCTTTCCATTGTCTTCTCCTGTCCCATTATTATATTTCCTTCCTTTGATTTCACACATCCTGAAACTTTTACTTCTTTTCTTCCTGTTAATTCATTTAACTGATTGTGCATACATTTGGAGTCTTTCTTTTGTTGTTTTCTCCATTTCTTCACATTTCTGTTTTAACCATCCTTCCTTTGCTTCTCTGCATTTGGTTTGGATCTCTTTGTGCAATATTGTGTATGCCCGTTCTTCTTTCTTATGTTTTCTTCTTTCATCAATTAATTGCAATATTTATTTTGTCATCCATTTCTTTTTGTTGATTCTTTTGACCACTGGTATTAACTCTTTCGATGTTTGTTGAATCGATTGTTTTAGCATTTTACACTGCTCCTTGATGTCATGTATCTGTATTTTCTCAATAGCATTATATCTATTTTGTACTATCGTACTATACTTATCTCTCATCTGTTTATCTACTCTAAGTATATATAGTTCAATTTTTTTTATTTCGTGTGGATTTTTGTGCCTTCCGCAGTTTTATTCTTATCTTTCCAACTCCTGGTACATGGTCACTATTTTAATCTGCTCCTGACCTTGTTTTAACAGATGTTAGCCCATTCATGAATCTTCTCTGTACCAGTATAAAATCAAATTGATTGTGTACTATTTTGTCTAGGCTTTGCCATGTCCATAGTCTCCAAGGGTATTGTTTGAACCAGGTGTTTCCCATTATCTTTTCATATGTCTTTGCCCAATATATCAATCTATCCCCTCTGTCAATCGTCTCTCCAAGGTCATGCCCCCAGTCACATTTTGCACTTTAACAGTTCCTACCCTTGCATTTAAATCCCCTAATATAATAGTTATTTCTTGGGATTTACACTGTTCCATGGTCATCGATAGCTCATTGTAAAAAGTGTCAATGTCGTCTTCTTCACTATTAATTGTTATCGCATAAACTTGGATTATGTTGATATCTATTGGTCTATATCTCAATTTTACTAGCAGAAATCTATATGATACTGTAAAAAATCCTTTCACTGTTTTGCTTCTTTCTTTATCTAACATAATGCCTACACCTCTTTTGTGTGTGGTTTCCCCCGAGTAAATTACATTTCCACTGTCGCGTTGTAATAATCCTGCTCCTTTACATCTCATTTCACATAGTCCCAAGATGTTCAATTTCATTCTCTTCATTTCTTGACTGATGTTTTATAGTTTGCCAACTTGGAATGCTGATCTAATATGTTCCAAGTTCCTATAGCTAGTGTCTGTAGTTGTGATTTGTCATGATTAGTCTAGGCAATATAAGAAGGTAGTTTGCCATTCATTTCCTTCTTGACAGTGACTGTACTAGTCGGAGATCGCAGCCAATGTCTCTATACATGAGATCTTCTGTCTGCCATCGCGGTGTTGGGACCATAACCGGCACTACTTGTCGGCTGCTCTCACAGAACCATCGACCATAGTCTACTAGATACAATTTGGGAGAAAAAAGATGTATATAAAACTGGAAATAAGGTTGTATGATCAAACTATAACAAAAGACGTATACAGGAACGCACAAATTATAGGGGAATAATGCTACTATCAGTGCCAGGAAAAATGTTATGCAGAATCCTTCTGGAGAGACTAAAAGAGGCCATAGAGAAACATTTGAGAGATGAACAAGCAGGTTTTAGGAAGAACAGATCATGTGCTGATCAAATAAATGCCCTTGTTAGTTGAACAAAGTTTAGAACTACAGTCCCCACTTTATATTGGATTCATAGATTACGAAACGTCATTTGATAGTTTAGACAGAAGAATGCTTTGTAAGTTGCTGAATCATTACGGGAACACCACAAAGCTTATTAAACTGATAAGAACAATGTATGAAGGAAAGAAATGTAGTGTGGTGTATAACAAGGGAAGCTTACAGACGCATTTAAAATAAGAACAAGAGTAAGGCAGGAATGCTTTCTATCTCAATTTCTCTTTATATGGCCATAGATTGGATTATGAAATTAACTCAAAAGAACATAAATTAAATCCAGTGGTCACTGACCAAGCAACTTGATGATTTAGACTTTGCTGATGATATACATTTCTATCACACAATCATCAACAGGTGCAAGATAAAATGAGCATACTTGATGAGAGAATACAACAGATGGGACTGAAAATAAAGAGAGATAGAACTAAAATGATGAGAATTAATACAGTTAGCAATAACCTAATACAAATAGGACAAATACCTCTACTAGACGTACAATCTTACATATATCTGGGCAGTAATATAGACAAATATGGAGGAACAGAAAATGATACCTAAATAAAAATGTCAAAAGCAAAATGAGCATTTGTTGCACTGGAAAACATATGGAAGTCCAAAGAAATTAGGTTAAATACTAAAATAAAAATTTTCAAATCCAATGTTAAGCCTGTCTTATTATATGGCTACAAAACATGGAGAACAACTAAAATGACAATCATAAAGATACAGACTTTCATTAATGGATGCTTACGCAGAATAAATGATGGAAATGGCAAGACAAAATCACTAACATAGAATTATGGAAATGTAGCACTCCAGTGGATAAACAGATACAGCAAAGACGATGGCGCTGGATAGGACACACACTACGGAAGCCAACTGCGAGTATTACACAACTGGCCCTCTTTTTGAATCCTCAGAGAAAAAATACAAAGTGGAAGACCAAGGAATTCTTGGAGAAGACAGATAGAAGCAGAGATGAAGATGATGGGGACGACATGGAACAATCTTAAAAGAATGTCAAGAAACAGAACTTCCTCGAATGTGATTGTTGAATATCAATGCTCCACAGAGAGCTGAAATGTAAAAAAGAGGATAAGATATAATTTTCGTGTTTGTTGTCCTATTTTCCAAGATTCACATCCATATGTTAAGACTGGCTATACATAACATTTAAGAACTCTTTTTCTTGGTGTTCTATGTTACTTTTTTATTGCTCTCCCGGCATCGTTAAAATAGTGTTCAACAGATTGGAAACTACATATTCCTGTTCTCTCTATATACTCACTGACACAAGGTATCTGGATAATGCATGTTCCTTGATACACTAGATGTGTACTTAAGATCGGTAACGGTCTTTAGCAAGCAGGAAATCACACCAGTACAGTCGAAATTTGCATCTTCATCGATTACTTTGGATTAGAATGTTAACATACATAATGAAAGAAACATAATTTTGGAATGTTAAATGTTGGACAAATTAACGAAAATGTGAGCAAGGAAAATATTAATACTTTAGAAAATAAAGTGTTAACAGAGATGTATCAGAGTTGAAGAAAAAGTACTGAAAACATTGTAGCTGAAATGATAATGGTGTCAATGAGGCAATTCTGATGATGACTTGATGGTACAGTTGTACACATGATGAAGAATATGACGCAGCAAGAAATCGACGTGGAAAATCGTCGGTTTTTATAAGAGAATAGAGGCGTTCACCAGTCGATGACTTTCCTCTAAGATGTCACATGTCTAGAGATCAACTATTGATAACTTAAACTGAGGAATCGGGCCATAATAGGAGAACGGTCAACCAATTATGTAAGACTCATGAAATAAGTGCACTTTCAATTAATTTGACAGTTGCTGTAGTTTTGTGTATCATTAAGAGAAAAATTGTGTTGATAGAATGTTGTATGAGGGCCACGAAGAAAATATGGTGAAGAAAGTATGTTGTAGAGTATGAGGGCCACGAAGAAAACATGGTGAAGAAAGTATGTTGTAGGGTATGAGGGCCACGAAGAAAACATGGTGAAGAAAGTATGTTGTAGAGTATGAGGGTCACGAAGAAAATATGGTGAAGAAAGTATGTTGTAGAGTATGAGGGTCACGAAGAAAATATGGTGAAGAAAGTATGTTGTAGAGTATGAGGGCCACGAAGAAAACATGGTGAAGAAAGTATGTTGTAGGGTATGAGGGCCACGAAGAAAACATGGTGAAGAAAGTATGTTGTAGGGTATGAGGGCCACGAAGAAAACATGGTGAAGAAAGTATGTTGTAGAGTATGAGGGTCACGAAGAAAATATGGTGAAGAAAGTATGTTGTAGAGTATGAGGGCCACGAAGAAAACATGGTGAAGAAAGTATGTTGTAGGGTATGAGGGCCACGAAGAAAACATGGTGAAGAAAGTATGTTGTAGAGTATGAGGGTCACGAAGAAAATATGGTGAAGAAAGTATGTTGTAGAGTATGAGGGCCACGAAGAAAACATGGTGAAGAAAGTATGTTGTAGGGTATGAGGGCCACGAAGAAAACATGGTGAAGAAAGTATGTTGTAGAGTATGAGGGTCACGAAGAAAATATGGTGAAGAAAGTATGTTGTAGAGTATGAGGGCCACGAAGAAAACATGGTGAAGAAAGTATGTTGTAGGGTATGAGGGTCATGAAGAAAACATGGTGAAGAAAGTATGTTGTAGGGTATGATGGTCACGAAGAAAACATGGTGAAGAAAGTATGTTGTAGGGTATGATGGTCACGAAGAAAACATGGTGAAGAAAGTATGTTGTAGGGTATGATGGTCACGAAGAAAACATGGTGAAGAAAGTATGTTGTAGGGTATGAGGGTCATGAAGAAAACATGGTGAAGAAAGTATGTTGTAGGGTATGATGGTCACGAAGATAACATGGTGAAGAAAGTATGTTGTAGGGTATGATGGTCACGAAGAAAACATGGTGAAGAAAGTATGTTGTAGGGTATGATGGTCACGAAGAAAACATGGTGAAGAAAGTATGTTGTAGGGTATGATGGTCACGAAGAAAACATGGTGAAGAAAGTATGTTGTAGGGTATGATGGTCACGAAGAAAACATGTTGATGAAAGTATGTTGTAGGGTATGATGGTCACGAAGAAAACATGGTGAAGAAAGTATGTTGTAGGGTTTGAGGTCACTACTACAATGATATGGATGAAAGTAAGAAGTAGTGTGCGGTTACTAAGAGAATGTTATGAATGAAAATATGTTGTAGTGTATGGAGTCTCTAATACAATGCAATGAATTAAATTATGTTTTAATGTATTTAGGTCACTAATACAATGATATGATTTAAATTATGTTGTAATGTATTTAGGTCACTAATACAATGATATCAATTAAAATATGTTGTTGTGTATGGGGGCACTAACAGAATGATTTAAATGATAATATTTTGTAATATATGGGGTCACTAAGGGAATGCTTTGAACGAAAAGCATGTTGTAGTGTTTTGATTTTTATTTAGGTTTTTGTTTTATTTCGCTACTTCATCTCTCTCTCTCTCTCTCTGCGATCAAGACTTGATCATAATAGGATTCCAGACTCTCACATGATGACAGCTGTCTGTTTAAGTGAATTGATCGACCCCACAGACAGAACATCACAATTAGAGTCTTTTAGATCCACTCTGATTGAATGCATGTTAAAACGTTGCACTGTGTCCTACACCAGTGGCCTCGTGCATCCAATTTCATCCAGAATTGTATTCAGGTTTGCTTTCCTTAGCCTTTAATTGTCCCAAATCTTCCTGCAAGGCAGCATATTGTCTTTCCTGTAGGGGGATTCTGCCCTTAGATTGTCGGCCCTCTCACGTTTACGAGCACCATCTGCCCGAGTCACTAGAGGTGACTAACACAGACATGCACACAACGATATGTGTCATGGCTAACACTGACACACAAAAATATGAGATATGACTAAAACAGACACACACGCACACAATCATATCTCACATCTGGTGTAACACAGACACACACCAAGATATGAGACATGACTAGCACAGACACAATCCAAGATACGAGGCATGGCTAACACAGCCACACACCAAAATATGAGATATGACTAACACAGCCATACACCAAAATTTGAGATATGACTAACACAGACACACACCAAGATATGAGGCATGACTAACACAGACACAATCCAAGATACGAGGCATGGCTAACACAGCCACACACCAAAATATGAGATATGACTAACACAGCCATACACACACACTTTTCATCTGGAGAGAATGTTAATTTGATTTCGTTATCCTTTTATTATAGAAGTTGCTAGATTTGTTTTGAGAATCGTTTTTTTTTTCTTCAAATATCACTACTTTATGTGGCATTTGCTTTTTTAAAAAAAATATGATTACTTAAAATTTATTATTGAGCTTCCATGGTTTTATTTTTCTTTAACAAACCAAAATTTAAAACAAGTTTTCATTCATGCATCACGTTTCTCTCTGTTTAATCTCTATGATCGCTTTCTTTGGCCTTGGTTTGAATGATTCAAATAACAAATTTGACTTTATATTCATTGCTTTTCTGTTGTAATCGCTATTTTGTCGACCGGCTGGTAATTGGGCAGAGATAAATAAACACCAGAGTTGCAACAAGCAAATGTTAACATGAAAAAAATACTCGCATGGAAGTAAATAGCAATAGAGCCCTAATATTAATAGTAAAAAAAACATACCTACTCAATATTCCTGTATGGTGGAGAAACATGGATATAACAAATGTATCTAGAGCGGGAAAATGAAACCCATGAAGCGTGTATTAATGATGAAATGGAGAATTGCGTGGAAAGAAAGGAAGATAAATCGGAAGTGTTGAATAATTTTACAGTGAAAAAAAAACTAACACATATATGACCACAATAACTGACACATTTGGTTCATGTAAAGAGACGTTAATATACCACTAAACGGCCATCTGGGAGGAGACAGTAGTAGGTAGTTGAGGCAGAGACAAAGTTAAATGACGCTTCATGGAAGCCAACCTTCGTAGACGGCACCCAATAATGTGTCCTGTAACACAACAGAACATAGGAAACTATTGGATATGAATTGTGTATGAAACTAATGGCAGTCTTGGAATATTAAATACAGACCGAGCATTTGGAAAGACATTGATTCCATCCAAGACTTCACACAACAGAAAATAGGAAACTATTAGATATGAATTGTGTATGAGACTAAAGGCAGTCTTGGAATAATAAATACAGACCGATCATTTGGAAAGACATTGATTCCATCCAAGACTTCACACAACATGTCTACAGGTTGTACATATCACATGTGTTTGTTGATGATATTTTAGTAATCTTGGTACATTTTCTCAGTTCTGAACATACTTGTGCTTCTATATTACGTTAACATGATCATAAACGACCCAACAATATAAATGTTTACAATACTTGTGGTTACAATATCATTATTTTACATCAGAATGAATTACATTTGTCAAATTTTAAAACAGTTATTCTCATAAACATTATTGGACTAACATATCAATAATATAAATATTACATTTTCCAGATTATTAATTATTTTATTCTGGGTCACGAACTATGCAAGTATCATCTCAGAAAACTGTAAAATAACCAGCAGAAATCAGCTCAGAAAACTGTAAAATAACCAGCAGAAATCAGCTCAGAAAACTGTAAAATAACCAGCAGAAATCAGCTCAGAAAACTGTATGTAAATTTATTAGCAATAATCAGCTCAGAAAACTGTATGTAAATTTACTAGCAATAATCAGCTCAGAAAACTGTATGTAAATTTACTAGCAATAATCAGTTCTGAAAACTATGTAAATTTACTAGCAATAATCAGTTCTGAAAACGGTATGTAAATTTGCTAGCAATAATCAGCTCAGAAAAATGTATGTAAATTTACAAACAGAAAAAAAAAACAGTTGAGAACATGACATGAAAACTTACTAGCACATACCAGAGGACATACAAACCAGAGCTGTAAAAGTTGTTGCATTCATTCTCTTGCCGTGGCGTCTTTGATTTCGTCCTATACAAATCTTGTCTCAGAAATGCTTGACTAGAAGTTTTGCTGTGTTTAGTACCTGCTCGTTAGAAATGTGTAATGTGTTATTGTAATAAATGTTATAATAAAATAGAACGTACTTGTATACATCTGCATATTTGCATGTCCAAAGATGAGATAACTCTTATATAAATATACATGTCTACATCAGTGTTAAATATATATCAAGATTTGGCAACGGTTGCATAAATATATCAAGAAAACAACGATGAGTTTGTCACTGCGTTTCTACTTCAGTACACGTATTCAATAGTGAATCATTGTTTCACGAACTAAGCTGACCATTTATCAGCGTTTGTTGTTGTTACACAGATGGTATATCTCCATTGATCGACTTATCGATCAGAAACAAATTAAACATATAGACATTACCGTTATCGATTTTACCTTTAATGTAGACCTAACGTATTTGTGATGCATTAGTTACTGTCAGCTTCAGCAATGCGAGCAGATGTACTTTAATAATAAACATTTCCGTTCAACAGTTACCACTCGTTTAGGTCGTGCTACTGACTCAAAAAGACAACTGAATGTTTATAGATCGATCTCGGTAAATTATCGTCATTCTATGCTGAATTAACTTTGTCCAGATCAAATCGATATGTTGTAGTCAATCTCTATCGATGATTGATACACTTTATAATTTACTTAGGAAGACACCATAAGCTCTAAGTGTCCAACCTCAGTTTATGTCTGATCGTGTAGGCCGCTGCCAGCGTCCATTCTTCCTTACAACCGAGTGACCTGACACTAGAAGGAATCATCTTTTATTTTTGTCAACCTTGACTTTTTCAGAATCTCGTTTCTCTGCCACGGAGCCCACCCAGTGCGTACTGACATGAGCATAACCATTTAAACAATGATAAGACACAAGGGAGTAACAATCTCTATCGATGAGTGATACACTTTATAATTTACTTAGGAAGACACCATAAGCTCTATGTGTCCAACCTCAGTTTATCTCTGATTGTCCATAAACTGAAAACTACAAATGTGTGTGGTTTGTAAAGCTTCTTTCACTCCTTGCTTATCTCGTGTGTGGTTTGTAAAGCTTCTTTCACTCCTTGCTTATCTCGTGTGTGGTTTGTAAAGCTTCTTTCACTCCTTGCTTATCTCGTGTGTGGTTTGTAAAGCTTCTTTCACTCCTTGTTTATCTCGTGTGTGGTTTGTAAAGCTTCTTTCACTCCTTGCTTATCTCGTGTGTGGTTTGTAAAGCTTCTTTCACTCCTTGCTTATCTCGTGTGTGGTTTGTAAAGCTTCTTTCACTCCTTGCTTATCTCGTGTGTGGTTTGTAAAGCTTCTTTCACTCCTTGCTTATCTCGTGTGTGGTTTGTAAAGCTTCTTTCACTCCTTGCTTATCTCGTGTGTGGTTTATAAAGCTTCTTTCACTCCTTGCTTATCTCGTGTGTTGTTTGTAAAGCTTCTTTCACTCCTTGCTTATCTCGTGTGTGTGCCATCACCCATTTTACTTGCTACTCTTGCAGCAGCCACATCTTGAAGGTTGTATGTTCACATGTATCACATCTCCCATTTTACTTGTTGCTCTTGCAGCAGCCACATCTTGAAGGTTGTATGTTCACATTTATCATATCTCCAATTTTACTTGCTACTCTTGCAGCAGCCACATCTTGAAGGTTGTATGTTCACATTTATCACATCACCCATTTTACTTGCTACTCTTGCAGCAGCCACATCTTGAAGTTTGTATGTTCACATTTATCACATCACCCATTTTACTTGTTGCTCTTGTAGCAGCCACATCTTGAAGGTTGTATGTTCACATTTATCATATCTCCAATTTTACTTGCTACTCTTGCAGCAGCCACATCTTGAAGGTTGTATGTTTGCATTTATCACATCACCCATTTTACTTGTTGTTCTTGTAGCAGCAACATCTTGAAGGTTGTATGTTCACATTTATCATATCTCCAATTTTACTTGCTACTCTTGCAGCAGCCACATCTTGAAGGTTGTATGTTCACATTTATCACATCTTCAATTTTACTTGCTACTCTTGTAGCAGCCACATCTTGAAGATTGTATGTTCACATTTATCACATCTCCAATTTTACTTGCTACTCTTGTAGCAGCCACATCTTGAAGGTTGTATGTTCACATTTATCACATCTCCAATTTTACTTGCTACTCTTGTAGCAGCCACATCTTGAAGATTGTATGTTCACATTTATCACATCTCCAATTTTACTTGCTACTCTTGTAGCAGCCACATCTTGAAGGTTGTATGTTCACATTTATCACATCTCCCATGTTACTTGCTACTCTTGCAGCAGCCACATCTTGAAGATTGTATGTTCACATTTATCACATCACCCATTTTACTTGCTGCTCTTGCAGCAGCCAAATCTTGAAGGTTGTATGTTCACATTTATCACATCACCCATTTTACTTGTTGCTCTTGTAGCAGCCACATCTTGAAGGTTGTATGTTCACATTTATCACATCTCCCATGTTACTTGCTACTCTTGTAGCAGCCACATCTTGAAGGTTGTATGTTCACATTTATCATATCTCCAATTTTACTTGCTACTCTTGCAGCAGCCACATCTTGAAGGTTGTATGTTCACATTTATCACATCACCCATTTTACTTGCTGCTCCTGCAGCAGCCACATCTTGAAGGTTGTATGTTCACATTTATCACATCACCCATTTTACTTGTTGCTCTTGCAGCAGCCACACCTTGAAGGTTGTATGTTCACATTTATCACATCTCCCATGTTACTTGCTACTCTTGCAGCAGCCACATCTTGAAGATTGTATGTTCACATTTATCACATCACCCATTTTACTTGCTGCTCTTGCAACAGCCACATCTTAAAGGTTGTATTTTCACATGTATCACATCAGTCATGTATTTGCCCTCTCTGACAGCTTCCAGAATATCAGCCTAATCCATTGCTCGTTCACCCGCAACAACAGCCGTGCCTGTAGGCCGCTGCCAGCGTCCATTCTTCCTTACAACCGAGTGACCTGACACTAGAAGGAATCATCTTTTATTTTTTGTCAACCTTTACTTTTTCAGAATCTCGTTTCCCTGCCACGGAGCCCAGCCAGTGCGTACTGACATGAGCATAACCATTTAGACACTGATAAGACACAAGAGAGTAACAATCTGTATCGTTGGCCAAGCTAATGTTTGTGTTACTGCAAGGACCTACACTGTCGATGTATATGTCAGCTTCTGATACAACAGTTCTCAACATGGCATTGTTGGGTACCAAGCTGCCATCCCTTTTCGATCTCTCTTTGTTTGGCCCAATCGGTTAGTCTGTTTACAAAGTCACTGCTCCCCATTTGATAGAGTAAGGTCTCGATCAGCTTTGTTCTTCCTAACCATGACGTCAGCAGTGAGTCTGTGACTTCATTCAGCCTAGATCATTGTGGACATATATGTCCCGCTTCTGTTATTGCCTTTATTGATAGATTTCACAAACAAGAAGTGTGTTTCCAAAACACACAATTATTAATTGCCTTAAATTAAAACGTGGACAGCATTGAGTTATTGAGTTATTTGCGGGTCATCATCATTGCACTCCGAACATGTCCATAGGTGCTCAGATCCCCTCCTCAGCAATTCCCTCAGTGTCCAGCGACTGACGACTCCAGTTCTATGTTGGTTGATAAGTCTTCTTACACGCCCACTAAGTTTCTCATTTCTGGCTTTGCCCATCTTAACTCCCATCTCTTTCATCCGAAGAAGTCACGTGGATCTATGTTTGTCGAAGTCCTGTGCTCTTCCCACATCTCGGAGGGCATTGATGATGTCCGTCCGATCCATTTGTTGCCTGTCTTCAACGACAGCGCAGCTAGCCAACATGTCCGCTCTTACTTTTCCCCGTACTCCCGCATGTCCAGGGACAAAGACAAAGGTGACCTTACGTATTTTGGATTTCTGCAACGACTCTACCCATTGCATGCGTACAGAGCCCGCCTCCACTTTCAGCGACGTTCATCTACGACGACGGTAAGTGTAAGTACAGTTCAGATGCAGCCCAAAAGTGGACAGCATATTCCCCGCCCCCCCCCTTTTTTCACTGATAGCATTCCCGTATTCCTTCATAATTTTTTTGTATTTGAGACGCGGATTAACTGGAAAGTGGTTGTGAAAGGAAACACAATTAAAAAAAGGAAACATAATCAACATGTCTAGTCACATCGACTCAAGCCTGACAGATGACTAAATAAAGTAAACGAGATATTGTGGATTACAATTCAATATAAATTGTCTCCATTTATTTCATCGACTCGTCACGTTGCTGCATTCTGACCGCCTGCCTCAGTCCGTGGCTTCAAAATTATTGCTTTTCAAACCATTGGAAGGAGACCCCATAACCCATAGTTGGGCCCCCGCGTAAATATAAAGTATTTTACAGACTGACCTAGAAAAACATGTCCCACCGGAAGCTGTAATGATGTTTCCCGTGCGCTTTTCATTGGGTGACGTTCTGAGCTGACGGGATAAGAAGATCTCTTTCATGAGTGGACAACCTCGTTTTGTGACTGTGTCTTCGTGTACTGAAATCAAAGTTGTGTCTGCACTGCAATGTTGTGTTTTGACGTTATAGCATCTGTGTCACAGCAAACTGGACTTGCCTCACTCTGTTCACCTTTATAAAGCTATTATTTGAAAATCTGCCACTGGTAGTTCATAAAGAGAGTCACAGTCTGCGTTAGGTAGAGCTTTAGATGATGACACACAAGGGCTTCGCTGGACCAGTATGAAGTCTATTTGCTTTCTGGTTTTACCGTCGAGAGAGTCCAAATGTCAAATCTTAGTTTATTTTGTTTATAGACAATTGCGTTTTTTCTCAAGACAAAATTACATCAGCTCCCCTCCCCCCCCCTTCTTTTGTCTTTAGTATGACCAATGTTAAATATCAGGAATGTTATTTTCTTATGATCTTCCCATGCTAATGTTTAGATTGAAAGAGACCTGGCAACCCGATCTTGGCTGGCCAGCTAAACTACACAGGGTAGATTAATGAAGCCACACCACTTCAATAGTACACACATTTTTATTCTGCTTCTCTCCTTCCTCTTTGCTTTTCAGCATTGAGGGGAGACATCATTTGCGGTCTTTTTCTTTCCTATGTTGTTAGATATATATATATATGATATTATATTGCGTGGGTAGTCCTAGCTTTTTCATCATTTCTACGTTTCTTATATTATCTCTCAAGCTTTTCCATGTCATTCATTAAAAAACACATTTCTGAAGAGGTTATTTTTTTATTCTTCTTGCATCTAGGGTCCAGGACATGCATTGGTAACATATCGTTGTATTGCCGCGAGCCCGTTGTGCCTGTAGTGTTATTTACTTGTTCGACAGCAGCTGTCCAATGACTTAAAGACGCGTCGTTGCATCTTGAGTTTATTCCTGGTGTTTGTGACTTGTCGTTTGTCACTAGGCTCCTAAATATTACAATTCCTCTACTTGTTTTAGTTTACTGCCGCCTATAGTTATAGTTATGTTTTTCTTTCGCAATATTCATGACTTTTGTTTTGTTGATGTTGACTTTCATTTTGTAAACACAGTTGTCGTCAGAAATGGTGTAGGATAGACCCAGTCATCAGCTGCCTCAAAGGAGGAGCTGGAACAGATTAAAATATCACTCAGGGCAAGAAATGGATCAGACCTATTCTCTCAAGAGGCTAGATCCAATAAAACATTAACAACATAATTATGATTGTAGACTGCCAAGAAATAGCCAAGAGGAAATATATCACAACAATACGATGACTAGTCTCCCAGGCCATTCACATCGAACATACAAATATGGGAAGTCATCGATAACAGAGCAAGTAGGAGTAATTATAAAATACAATAAAATAGAATCACCTACATAAGAAAAGGAAATATATCAATACAATGAAACATAAATAATAATAATATATACAGCTTATATAAGGGTGTAATACAACAACAATATAAGTAGTAATGAATAGACCTGTAGATAGTTCAGAGCTACAACTACCTGGGACATATTATAACCAGTGATAGAAAATGTAAAACTGAAATAAACAAAGGAATAAGTATGGCAAAACGTAATTTTAATGCTATGAAAAATATACTAACATCAAAACAAATAACAACAATGATAAAACTAAGAATAGCAAAATATTACATCTCAATACTCCTGTTTGGTGCAAAAAAATGGACATTAGACAAGAAAACAGAACAGAAAATTGAAGCCTTTGAAATGTTGATTTATAGAAGAATAGGTAAAACTGGATGGAAAGAAAAGAAAACAAACGATGAAGTTTTAAACAACTAAAAATGAAGAGAACTACTAAACACAATTAGAACAAGACATGCATTTTTTGGGACATGTTAAAAGACACGACAACCAACTAAAAGTAATCTTGGAGGGAAAATGCAAGGTAAAAGAGGCAGAGGCAGACCAAGACTAACATGGACGAGTAACATCAAAAGATGGACACGTCAACATATGCCTATATGCACCATCAAAGCAATATACAGAGTGGAATGGCGCTTCGTGGTAGCCAACCTTCGATGCGGAGACGGCACTCAATAATGATGATGATGATGATGATTAAAGTATTAATATTAAGTATTAATAAATTATTAATTATTAATTAAAGTATATTATTAAGTATTAATAAAGATAATGTGTCATTGGATGCCAACTCATATCTCTCTCTCTCTCTGCGATCAGGACCCAATCAGAGTAGGATTCCAGCTCCTCACATGAACTCAGCTGTCAGGTTAGGTGTGTTACAAACAGTACATCACAATTAGAGTCCGCCAGATCACCTCCGATTGAACACCCGTTAAAAACGTTGCACTGTGTTCTGCGCCAGTGGCCCAGTGCATCCGATTTCAGCCAGCATTTTATTCAGGTTTGCTTTCCCTAGTCTTTGATTGTCCCCAATCTTCCTGCAAGGCAGCAGGTGATCTTTTCTGTAGGGGCGTTCTGCCCTTAGATGGTCGGCCCTCCCAGGTTTACGAGAACCATCTGCCCGAGTCACTAGAGGTGACTAACACAGACATGCACACACAAAGATATGAGATGTGACAAACACAGACATGCACATAGCGATACGAGACATGACTAACACAGACATACATCAAGATATATGACACATGACTAACATAAACATGCACATAAAGATATGAGATATGACTGACATAGACATGCAACCACAAAGAAATTACACATGTCTAACATGGACATGCACACAAAGATATGAGATATGACCAACATAGATAGGCACACACAATGATATGAGATGTGACTAGCATAGCCATGCAAACACAAGGATATGAGATGTGACATACACAGACATGCACACACAAAGATATGAGATATGACTAACATAAACATACACACAGAGATATGAGATATCACTAGCCCAACCATGCACACACAAAGATATTACACTTGACTAACACAGATACTCACTAAGATATGAGATATGACTAAACACATACACACTTAAAGATATGAGACATGATTAACTCGAACACTACACGATATGAGATATGACTAAACACATACACACTTAAAGATATGAGACATGATTAACTCGAACACTACAAGATATGAGATATGACTAAACACATACACACTTAAAGATATGAGACATGATTAACTCGAACACTACAAGATATGAGATATGACTAAACACATACACACTTAAAGATATGAGACATGATTAACTCGAACACTCCAAGATATGCGATATGACTAACATGACACACACCAAGATATGAGCCATGGCCAGCACACACACACACACACGCACAAGCCAAGATATGAGCCTTGGCTAGCAATGAAACACACCAAGAAATCAATTGCACAGAAAGAAAATATCCAGTACACATTAAGGTATCCATATGCTTGGGTTTGTTGTAGTCGGCAGACTCTTCTTAACGTGGGAATCATCGACATACGAGACGCCGGCCCCCATGAACTGTTAACAGATATCGTCCAAACAGTTGTAAGGAGATTTGAGAGTGCAGTCTGACCCGTAGCACGTTCCCTTGCATGAACATATCCCAGTTGACTGTTCACAGGTGTCGTTGAAACAGTGGTCAGGACATTTGAGAGTGCAGTCTGGCCTGTAGTACGCTTCCTTGCGCGTACAGTCTGCTCTTTCTGTGTCACATATGATGTCACAGCCATCAGAACACGTATGTTCGCACTGTAGCCCAAAATTACCATCAGGACAAGTGTAATCACAGGTATAGCCAGGATGTTTGCAATGTTGGCATTTTCCGGATTTTCCTCACATAAAGGACAGACACTAAGACAAGACCCGGAGCAGTCGTGTCCATAGATCCCATGTGAACAGTTGCCGTGACACGTACCGATGATGACGGTGCAGCCTTTGCTACTCCCACCACACACTGTACAAAACGACCAAGAATGCCCGTTCAGACAATAGGTGTCTGTAAATGTTTGCATCTCACACACCGTCAATGCACTCTCGTCCTGCGAAAAGGTCGGTGAGAACTCAAACTTACTGTGTGCCATTGTCGCTTGTATGGTGACTACAATAGTGTTCACATAAATATTTGGGTATGATATATCATTATACTGGAACACTACACCGCCACTGTCAGAGAAAGCCTTTGGAGTGTCATTCTTTACCCGAATCATAGTGCTAGCTCAATGATAAATTCGAATGGTGTGAGTCTTCTGGGACGTGTCAAAGTTCAGATACCAGTAAACAGAATTGGTTCCACTTCTCAATTGTGTGTGTGTGCAGTCATTGTCATAGAGATTGGTCTTTGTTTTACCATTAACTGCGGCCTCTGGTCCACACCCGTCCCCTGTATATCAAGCATTAAATGTGTCGGTCTGGTTTGCGTTCTGTATGAGAGCCGCATTCCGACCCTCGCCAGTGTAGATGGAGCAGATATTTGCAACTATCGCCCCTTCAATCCGTAACAGATGTTAATTAGACCATGAAACTGTCCGGATCTGTAGGTCCAGATCCCTAGGCGTATTTGCAAACTAGATCAAAGTACTGACACTGGGGTCCGAAACGCTCTCGCCGACAACTGTCACCGTTTGTGCATGTCCCTGTAGCCCTGTTACAAACTGAGCGATTTTAGCAGTGACACTGCAACGCACAATTTGCCCCAAACCAACCGTCTACACAAGTTAGGCAGTTAGGTCATTAGCTTCCAATGTCGCAAACAAAGCCAGCAGAATAAAGACTTGATCTACAGCGGTGGTTAACGAAATGTGCACAAACAATTATTTCAAACCAATGGTTACAATTCTAACAATCCGCCAACTCGCTGTGACAACAGACAGCGCGATGTTCAAGATCAGCATTGTATACACCACGGCTAGAACTCGGACGAACTTCCATCTTGATGAGTCCCATGACGTCATCCCAACTCATATGATAAGTATGTTTAAGCACAAGCAATGCTGCTGTGAAGTTGTATTTGTGTGTACAGATCATAAACGCATTAACAACAGCAGCCACATATGACAACATTAAGTAATATATTTATGATTTCATATGTTTGTGTAGCATGCTTCTTTATTGTTTAAAAATAGACAACAAACATACATTTTAAAAATAAGAAGAAAAACGATTCAGGGAATTACACGAATTTGTAATAATAAATTACCAGTTTCGACTATTAAACACGTTCTTGTGGGACATCAAGTAAAGCAACTACAAGAATCCAGAATGTTGCTGACATCACATGCCTACTTTAACATTTCTTGTTCAGTTTATAGTGTGGAGAGAGATATCACAACTCTGTCCCTTCCGTTATATATTGTTGTTGGGACCTTTAAAATGGCATTAGTCCATCTGTTAGTCCGTGTTCTTTTGTAACTTTAGTGGATGGACCTTTCAGATAGTAGATGTACAATAGAGACGAGGTATAGATTAATTCAAAGCTGCATTCCTAAGGTTGGGAATACACATGGAAATGTGTTGGTTATTGTATATATATATATATATTGTTGTTGAGGCAGTGTAGTAACTTGGAAAAAGAATTATGGAAAATCGACACACGGACACACATATTGCTGCACCCATGGAATGTGGTTCTACAAGTGTCTGTTTAAAAAAAAAAACATGACTAGATAGCTCCAGTATCGGAAACGTTCTAAAACCGAATACATAATAATAAAATACGACAGAAAGAATATTTATATTCAATATCAGCAGAAATCACTCATCATTTGTTGTTAACAAATTAATATTAAGGGGACCACTGGAAATATACAGGGTCTACCGGGGAACAAACCAGGGAAGAGGAAACAGAGGGAATCAGAGAAAAGAAAAACCAGACAGTTTTAGACAGTGGCTCGTAGAAGTCACATTATTGATTCACAGTTGAAGGTCAGGAAAATTGTGAAGGAACATCATCACCAGCGCTAGCATTGAGGCGAGATGTTTTTTTTTGGTTTGTTGTCCATATGTTCAATATTAACTTGTACATGTCTCTTTATACACAAGATAACGATAGATACATATTTTACTTATCTTCATTGATGCAGGTGGCTTGTATTTATCAGATATTGATTTACTTGTTTGTTTGTGTGTGTTCCCAATGCAGGTTTTTCTCGATTTTACATCCCGATAATGTCACATATTTACTACTTTGTGTTATAAAAACGTCATATATTTATTACTTTGTGTTATAAAAACGTCATATATTTATTACTTTGTGTTATAAAAACGTCATATATTTATTACTTTGTGTATAAAAACGTCATATATTTATTACTTTGTGTTATAAAAACGTCATATATTTATTACTTTGTGTTATAAAAACGTCATATATTTATTACTTTGTGTTATAAAAACGTCATATATTTATTACTTTGTGTTATAAAAACGTCATATATTTATTACTTTTTGTTATAAAAACGTCATATATTTATTACTTTGTGTTATAAAAACGTCATATATTTATTACTTTCCGCCACTATAACGTCACATATTTACTACATTGTGTTATAAAAACGTCATATATTTATTACTTTGTGTTATAAAAACGTCATATATTTATTACTTTCAGCCACTATAGCATCATATATTTCTACTTTCCGCTTCTATAATGTTACATTTCTTTTACTTTCCGCCACTATAATGTCACATATTTACTACTTTACGCCACTATAACGTCACATATGCATTACTTTCCATAACTATAACGTCACATATTTACTACTTTACGCCACTATAATCCTTCCTCTGAAACAGAGCAACTGTATGGAGACTAAATTTATTTCACTCCACACGAATAATATCAGATAATGTGCCCCTGAATGACGTAATACCGGTATCCCCTCCTCGCCAGTGTTGTTATTGATAAGACTACATATTTGTTTGTGATATCTTCTGCGCAATTCACCGATAATGTGACCCTTCATCTTTCCCTGTGTTGAGTTCTTGGTGCAATGGGTTCCACTCTATCGGCAGTGATCTTGTGGTATGTTCACACCATCCTGATTCTGCCTAAGAATATTTCTACTATATCTCAAACCTACTTGAACTACATGAAGTTACTGTTCTAAAGCCTGATCTCTATTTTTCATGATTATCTCAAACGTATTTTACTGGCACATTATTTGTGAGTAATTTACCAACAATATGTCAATTCTCGCTTTTAAGATCTTCGCACATTGGGCGTCAAGAATGTGAACATTGACCACACGTCCAACATGGACTAATTGCACACATATATAATATAATCACATAACTTGCTGGGCCACTCAATACAGAAACAAACATTAGTTCTCAATTTCTTGAAAAGAAAATATTCAGCTTGAAAGCTTTAAAATATAGAGGGACATGTTCCAGCTAACATAAAGAAAATATTGAGCTTGAAAGCTTTAAAATTTAGAGGGACGTGTTCCAGCTAACATAAAGAAAATATTCAGCTTGAAAGCTTTAAAATATAGAGGGACATGTTCCAGCTAACATAAAGAAAATATTGAGCTTGAAAGCTTTAAAATATAGAGGGACATGTCCCAGCTAACAAAGAAAATATTGAGCTTGAAAGCTTTAAAATATAGAGGGACGTGTTCCAGCTAACATAAAGAAAATATTCAGCTTGAAAGCTTTAAAATATAGAGGGACATGTTCCAGCTAACATAAAGAAAATATTGAGCTTGAAAGCTTTAAAATATAGAGGGACGTGTTCCAGCTAACATAAAGAAAATATTGAGCTTGAAAGCTTTAAAATATAGAGGGACGTGTTCCAGCTAACATAAAGAAAATATTCAGCTTGAAAGCTTTAAAATATAGAGGGACTTCTTCCAGCTAACATAAAGAAAATATTGAGCTTGAAAGCTTTAAAATATAAAGGGACGTGTTCCAGCTAGCAGAAAGAAAATATTGAGCTTGAAAGCTTTAAAATATAGAGGGACGTGTCCCAGCTAACATAAAGAAAATATTGATCTTGAAAGCATTAAAATATAGAGGGACGTGTTCCAGCTTACATAAAGAAATGAGTAAAGTTCCCAGCATTTTTCACATTATTAATTTCTGATTTTGTCTCTCTCTCTCTCTCTCTCTCTCTCTCTCTCTCTCTCTCTCTCTCTCTGCGATCATGACTCAATTAGAGTAGGATTCCAGACTTCCACATGAAGTCAGCTGTCAGGTTAAGTGTATTGATCGCCCCCACAGACAGAACATCACATTCAGAGTCTGCCAGATCCACTCTGACTGAACACCCGTTAATACGTTGCACCGTGTTCTGCGCCAGTGGCCCAGTGCATCCAATTTCAGCCAGAATTTTATTCAGGTTCGCTTTCCTTAGCCTTTGATTGTCCCCAATCTTTATGCAATGCGGCAGATGATCTTTTCTGTAGGGGGATTCTGCCCTTAGATGATCTGCCCTCGCAGGTTTTTACGAGCACCATCTGCCCGAGTCATTAGAGGTGACTAACACAGACATGCACACACAAAGATATGAGATGTGAATAACACAGACATGTACACAGCGATACGAGACATGACTAACACCAACACACATCATGATATATGACACGTGAATAACATAGACATGCACATGAAGATATGAGATATGACTGACATAGACATGCACACACAAAAATATGACACATACCTAACATAGACATACACACAAAGATATGACTAACATAGGCGTGCATACACAAAGATATGAGATGTGACTTACATAGCCATGCACACACAAGGATATGAGATGTGTCAAACACAGACATGCACACACAAAGATATGAGATATGACTAACATAATCATGCACACACAAAGATATGAGATATGACTAACATAAACATGCACACAAAGATATGAGATATGACTAACATAAACATGCACACACAAAGATATGAGACATGACTAACATAATCATGCACACACAAAGATATGAGATATGACTAACATAAACATGCACACAAAGATATGAGATATGACTAACATAAACATGCACACAAAGATATGAGATATGACTAACATAAACATGCACACAAAGATATGAGATATGACTAACATAAACATGCACACACAAAGATATGAGATATGACTAACATAATCATGCAGACAAAGATGTGAGATATGACTAACATAAACATGCACACACAAAGATATGAGATATGACTAACATAAACATGCACACACAAAGATATGAGATATGACTAACATAAACATGCATACACAAAGATGTGAGATATGACTAACATAAACATGCACACACAAAGATATGAGATATGACTAACATAAACATGCACACACAAAGATGTGAGATATGACTAACATAATCATGCAGACAAAGATATGAGATATGCCTAACATAATCATGCAGACAAAGATATGAGATATGACTAACATAAACATGCATACAAAGATATGAGATATGACTAACATAAACATGCAGACAAAGATATGAGATATGACTAACATAATCATGCAGACAAAGATATGAGATATGACTAACATAAACATGCAGACGAAGATATGAGATATGACTAAGATAAACATGCAGACGAAGATATGAGATATGACTAACATAAACATGCACACACAAAGAAATGAGATATGACTAACATAAACATGCAGACAAAGATATGAGATATGACTAACATAATCATGCAGACAAAGATATGAGATATGACTAACATAAACATGCAGACGAAGATATGAGATATGACTAAGATAAACATGCAGACGAAGATATGAGATATGACTAACATAAACATGCAGACAAAGATATGAGATATGACTAACATAATCATGCAGACAAAGATATGAGATATGACTAACATAAACATGCAGACGAAGATATGAGATATGACTAAGATAAACATGCAGACGAAGATATGAGATATGACTAACATAAACATGCACACACAAAGAAATGAGATATGACTAACATAAACATGCAGACAAAGATATGAGATATGACTAACATAATCATGCAGACAAAGATATGAGATATGACTAACATAAACATGCAGACGAAGATATGAGATATGACTAAGATAAACATGCAGACGAAGATATGAGATATGACTAACATAAACATGCACACACAAAGATATGAGATATGACTAACATAATCATGCAGACAAAGATATGAGATATGACTAACATAAACATGCAGACGAAGATATGAGATATGACTAACATAAACATGCACACACAAAGAAATGAGATATGACTAACATAATCATGCAATCAAAGATATGAGATATGACTAACATAAACATGCAGACGAAGATATGAGATATGACTAACATAAACATGCACACACAAAGAAATGAGATATGACTAACATAATCATGCAATCAAAGATATGAGATATGACTAACATAAACATGCAGACGAAGATATGAGATATGACTAACATAAACATGCACACACAAAGATATGAGATATGACTAACATAAACATGCACTCAAAGATATGAGATATGACTAACATAAACATGCACAAACAAAGATATGAGATATGACTAACATAAACATGCACACAAAGATATGAGATATGACTAACATTAACATGCACACAAAGATATGAGATATGACTAACATAAACATGCAGACGAAGATATGAGATATCCCTAACCCTAACTGATTTTATATATCAATCTGTTTTCGTCAATCCATTTTCATTTCGTTAGTGGCTACTTCCTTTATTGCTCTTTAATCTAGTCTTCAGGGTTATTTTTAGAGAGCATTTTGTTTTTGGAATCGATGTTGACTTCTCTTCTGATTAATCGCTTCATCTCATCTATAGAGACACACATAAATCACCATCGTTGTTTTGAACAAAATATAACAGTCGTTAATAGTATATATCCACATGGACTGGCAACATGTTTCTGGTTCAATCAACAATGTTCTAAAATTGTTTTATTAAACTTAACATTGGCGGTGTCTAATATATGATAATCCTAATCGTGGGAAATTCTTCCCATTTTCGTTCGTTCGCTTTCGTCAGCTTTGGACTCTGACGAAGTCCCACCCACTCAATTTTGTGGGACTGAATTTTGCGTGTAAAGTCTGTTTTATCCCATTACAGGATGGCCCCTCGCCATGCAGGCAGATTTACTCCGACTTCAGAGGTACTAATTTTTTAGGGAATTAGTAAAACCCAGGTGTCCTCGCCAGGTTACGAACCCCGGCTGTTGCCGTGGTAAGCCAACCGCCTATCGATTGCGCTAACCGGACACCCCATTCTTCCCATTAAAATATAATTAATCTGTCATCCAAATTAAAAGTGCCTCCGCACACGTTTTTCACATAAAATATTTCACACAACAGTCTTGGACAGACTGAACATATAGCATAGACGAATCACAAATATATACCATATACGAATCACAAACATCTAACATATACGAATAACAAACATATAGTAATTAAAATTATGATAACAACAGTTTTAAGTAATTCTAGTCTGTCTAGACTTCCACCCATAATAAGATAACAACAACACAATTATATGTCCATCTCCAAGTTCCGTTCCACGCTTGGGAATCCCTATGTCTGACACTCTCCATCCATGGGTCTCTGACTGTCTCTTCTCTTTTTACTCTTCTATGCCTTTCTCCAAACATACTGTTACTTTAATGCGGATTAGCATGTTCCTCTATTTCTGTCAATTCTGAGTTCTCCTAACTCTTGGTACGTTAAAACTTCTGCGTCTGTAAATAGCGTCTTCTCAACAAGACTCATTCCAAAATAAACTGTTGTAAACATGGATATCACCATTTTGTATATTTACTTCAGTTGACTCACCCCTCAAGTGGTCAGCTATATGGATAATTAAATTCTGGCTTCTCATTGGTCAATTGTCATGACGGGTAAACCTTGGGAATCCTTACCCTCCTTTCTTTACATATATCGTCTATCGACTCTTGTATCTTCTTATACGATTATAGCATTATAAACCTTCTTGGCTTCTCTAGTGACATCTTCATAACATAGAATTATGTAACCTCTACAAGGTACCAGTACATTTACAGACTCATAATAATCTCTCCACATCATTGTCAAAACATACTGACATTACACATATAGAAAATTGGTCTAAAATTAGTACATCTATAAAACAACATGATTAGTTAGAACATCCAAAAGTAGCAAACAATTTGAATGACCACATTGAAAGAGAAGACAAATAAACTTAATTATTACATCTTATCATATCATCTTCTGTGACTGATTCTAATGCCACTCTATATCTCTTCTTCTCTTTACTGACGGGCAGACTTTCCTTATTTCAAACAATTTATCGTTGGATTACAGATCAAGGACAATCTTAACAGTGTGCAGCTGTAACATATAAGAGATATAATATAACATTATCATCAAGTACATGGCCTGCTGGCGTCGGTGATATCTCTCTCCACAACTTTCGATCTCAACAGCTATTTATCATTTCTGTTATTGACCTTCTGCCAAACCATTCTCTTAAGCTGTCTGTTATGTTTTCTCTTTGCTTCCCTCTATCTCTTCGTCCTTTATTTTTTCCAGTTGTTAAAATATATTCCAGTTGTTCTCTTCTCATAACATGGCCACAAAATTGATTGTTTCTTCCAAATATTGGAAATTAGTTTTCTTTTTGCTTTGACCTCTCTCAGAACATCTTCATTACTCTTCTTAGCTGTCAATGGTACTCTCAACATTCTTCTGTAAAGCCACATTTCTACAGACTCCAGTGATTTTCGTGTCTATTGTCCTATTGCCCATGATTTGCATCCATATGTTAAGACGGGCTCTACGTAACATTTAAGAACTATTTTTCTTGTTTCTATTGTCAAATAAAATAACAGTCTCATATATTTCGACTCAACAGCTTGCAGCTGTAAAATATTTACAGGTTTATACAGACTCTGATTAATGTCTGTTTCTATAGCAACATGTATTCACATTATTCAAGTGTTTCTGAAACCACCTGCGTGACGTAATAATTATGTGGATAGTTAGCCCCATATTCTTCACCTGTGCATTCTTCTGATAGCACTTCATATTACACCTATCTGCTGCCTCTATTTTGTTTATCAACTCCACACCCGGCACTTTAATTTTCTCTTGTCTATAGTCTCATTAAATCTCATTCAAACAAATGAAAAGACGATTAGAGGCCACAGAGATGGGATTTATCAGAAGAATGTTGAAAGTTTCCTGGCAGCTAAAAAGACCAATGAGGAAGTTCTCAAAGAGGCCAACACAAAAAGGGAGCTCATAAAAAAACATCAGAAAGAAGCAATCAATATTTTTCGGCACATCATGAGAAGAGGAAAGTTGGACTTCTTGGTTACAACTGGCAAAATAAAAGGAAAGAAAGATCGCGGACAACAAAGAGAGAAAATACTGGATAGCTTCGTGTCATGGCATGGAAAACAGTCAACAACAGAACTGATACGATGCACTGTAGATAGAAGATTATGGAGGGACGTTGATCGCCTACGTCAACTTGTATGGCACATGATGATGATGATAGTCTCATTAAATTATTATGGTATACATTTAATACCTAAAAGAGAAGGCATTAACCAGAAAAATTATAGAAAAAATGTGCACTTCTTACCGACTAATGTATCTCCGTGTCTTTGCTCTCCGTGAATTTCAATTTTTATTTCAAACACAATCAATCACAATCAATCACAATCAATCACAATCAATCACAATCAATCACAATCAAACACAATCAATCACAATCAAAAATATGCATGATCTTAAAACTAAGTGTGTTTTTTTTTTTCATTCGAGATATCACAAAGTCTGAATGAACTCCACGATTGTCAATATCGGCACAATTAGCCTCACGTGATCGAACCAATAAAATCTTCCCGTTTGTCGCAACAATTGTCATGAATAACAATTATAGTGTTTTTTTTTTTAAAGATCATCTTTCTTTCTTTCCAACTGTTAGGATTTTTTCGATGCAGGGACGGCGAACGTTGATGAAAGTACCCAGGTAGACCTCATGGCTTCTCACATGGCTAGTTAGGATCCGCTTGTCTGGTCAGCGTCAGTGTGTTACATCATCATCATCGAGTGCCGTCTCCGCAACGAAGGTTGGCTACCATGGAGCGACATTCTGCTCTGTCTCTTGCTTTGATGGTGCAGGTTGTCATAGGCTATTTTGTCCATCTTTTGATGTTACTCGTCCATGTTAGTATTGGTCTGCCTCTGCCTCTTTGACCTTGTATATTCCTCTCCAGGATTACTATTAGTAGGCTGTTATGACTTTTAACATGGCCCAAAAAGCGCATCTGTCTTGTTTGAATTGTGCTTAGTATTTCTCTTTTCATTTTTCTTTGTTTTAAGATTTCATCACATCTTTTCTTTTCCTTCCATCCAATTCTACCTATTCTTCTATATATCCACATTTCAAATGATTCAATCAATTTCAGAGAGAATGCAATCAATATAGATGTATATCTCTTCTCAGCCATGTAGGAAAGCTATACGTCAAAATCTTGGAAAAAAGACTGAGACCAATAATAGAACTACAATTAAGCAATTCTCAAATGGGGTTCCGAAAAAAATCAGAGGATGTACCGGCGCACTATTCACATTAAAACAGCTTGCAGAAAAAACGACAGAACACAATCAAAACGTACACATGGCCTTCATTGATCAGGACAAAGCAATCGACAGAGTAAACAAAGAACAACTGTGGGAGATACTAACAACATACGGAGTAAGCCAACATCTAACCAACCTAATTGAAAGTCTCTACGTCAACATCAGCTGCATGATCAGAACAGCAGCAGGCAACACAGACCACTTCGAAGTTAGATCAGGTGTAAGACAGGGGTGCGTACTCCCCCCCCCCCCCCCCTGCTATTCATTACATACATGGACCATACAGGCAAGCTAGCCAAACCATCAGAGACAGAGGAGATCAACGAGCTTCTATTTGCAGACGATCAGGCACTAATGCATGAAATAATAGAAGACCTACAAGAACACTTAAACAAACTCAACATCTCAGGCACAAAATACAACATGAAAATCAACATCAACAAAACATAAGTCATGAATGTCGCCAAAAATAAACAAAACATCTACATAACTATAGAAGGCAGACAAATAAAACAAGTAGAGGAATTCAAATACCTAGGAAGTCTAATGACAAACGATAATTCTCAAACAGCAGAGATAGAATCAAGATGCAACAAAGCTTGTCAAATCATCGGACAGTTATCACCACTATTGTCCAACAAGGAAATAACTCTGGAGGCAAAACGAGAACTCTACAATACAATCTTCATCCCAACGTTGTGCTACCAATGCCAGACCTCGACCCTAGATGCAAGAACAATAAGAAAAAAAAACTAAACAGAGATGAAATGTGTTAGACGAATGACAGGAAACAGTTTGAGAGATAAGATCACAAATGAAGAACTTAGAAAAAAGCTAGGAATATCCCCCGCCATAGAATATATAAAAAAATAGCAGATAAAATGGTTTAGCCACGTGACAAGGCAGAAATGAACAAAACACAACGAGCCTTCAACAAACATTGTGAGAACACCAGACCCAAGGGTCGACCACGAAAAAGATGGGTCGATGGAATATTAGAAGCACTAGGAAACATAACAGTAGCAGAGGCGAACAGAAGAGCAAATTATATCTCTCCTCGACGCTAAGATGGCAGATGAGGAAGAAAAGGAGAAGAGGAAGGAGAAAGGCTTCAATTCTTGGTTCTGTTTTCTTGTCTAATGTCTATGTTTCTCCAGCGTATAGGAATATTGAGAAGATGTAACATTTTGATATTCTTTGTTTTAGCCCTGGTGTTATTTGTTTTGATGTTAGTATGTTCTTCATGACTTTCAAATTACTTTTTGCCATTCCTATTCTTTTGATTATTTCAGTACATTTTCCATCACTGGTTATAGTATGTCCAAGGTTTGTTGTAGTTCTGAACTGTCTCCAGGTCTATTCCTTCTATTTTGATATCCAATTGTGGGTTTTGAGTATTTTCTTTGTTTATGATCATAGTTTTAGTCTTTTTTTATATTCATATCTAGTCTATATATTTTGCTTGTCATGTATATTACATTAAGTAATTGTTGTAGATCTTTAGGATTTTCTGCTAGTAGTACAATATCATCAGCATATCTTAGGTTATTGATTATCTTTCAATTGATTTGTAGGCCTGGCGTCTCTGTGAAGTTTTTAAAGATTTGCTCAGTGTATAGATTGAACAAGCTTGGGGATAGGATGCATCCATGTCTTACTCCTCTTTTTGCATCAATGGGTGTATAATTCTCTTTGTTATATTTTATTATTGATGTTTGCTCCCAGTAAAGATTACATATTAGTCGTATGACCATGTCATCTAGATGTATCTCTTTTAGGCATTCTATAAGTTGTTTGTGGTGTATTCTATCAAAAGCTTTGGTGTAGTCTATGAAGCAGGCATATATTGGTGTGTTTACTTCTGTGTACTTTTCGATTAATGTTCTCATGCATAATATGGCTTCTTTTGTCCCGCTATTTTTCCTAAATCCAAATTGCTGCTCATCTAATTCAGCATTGATTTTATTCTGAATCCTTCCTTGTATAAATTTTAGCAAGATTTTTGTAACATGGCTCATTAGGCTTATTGTTCTAAAGTCACTGCATTCAACTGCACCATTCGTTTTAGGCAATGCAATGAAAGTTGATGTTTTTAGTTCATTTGATATATATCCTGAGTGGTATATGTCGTTGCATATGTCTGTAATTACTTCAATGCCAACATTTTCTAGTGCCTGTATCATCTCTATCTGTATGCTGTGAGGTCCTGCTGTTTTTCCCTTTTTTATTGTTTTTATAGCATTTTCCCCCTCAGATTTTAAGATTTTATAGCCTGATCTACATTTTATAACTGGTTTCTTGTTGGTTTGATCATGAAATAGTTCTGTTATATATTCCTGCCATATATCTATAATATCTTTATTGTCTGTTAGCATTTTTCCTTATTTGTCTGCAATGCATCAACCTTCTATGGCTTTTTTTAATTTGTGTTAGTCATTCTCTTTATTTTTGTGTGCATTCCTCTTAAGTCTTGTTTGCATTCCATATTTCTATTTCTATATATTTATAGCTGTGCCAGTCTTCGTTTGCCTTTTTTACACATTTTGCGTATTTCATTATTTATTTTATTGTATTGGGCAGTGTTCTTCGCTTGTCTCCTTACATTTTTTTCTAAGATGGTGTTAGTTATCCATTGTGTTATATATTCTGACTTAATACTTGAAACGGGTTGTTGTTTCAAAAAAAAAAAAAAAAAACAGGTACACATTCTTTCACTTGACGTCGATGTACGTTCTATTTCCAAAATAGGTGGCTAGGCTCGGTTGACTTCTGGACACGAGGTTTGTTAGTGGGTAGTACACAAACACATTACAGGTGGCTAGGCTCGGTTGACTTCTGGACACGAGGTTCGTTAGTGGGTAGTACACAAACACATTACATGTGGCTAGGCTCGGTTGACTTCTGGACACGAGGTTCGTTAGTGGGTAGTACACAAACACATTACATGTGGCTAGGCTCGGTTGACTTCTGGACACGAGGTTCGTTAGTGGGTAGTACACAAACACATTACATGTGGCTAGGCTCGGTTGACTTCTGGACACGAGGTTCGTTAGTGTGTAGTACACAAACACATTACATGTGGCTAGGCTCGGTTGACTTCTGGACACAAGTTTCGTTGGTGTTTAGTACACAAACATAATACAGGCGGCCTGGCCCGGTTGACTTCTGGACACAAGGTTCGTTAGTGTGTAGTACACAAACACATTACAGGTGGTAAATAATATTATATCACAGCTGGTTGAAGGTTGAATTTCAATTGCGGAACTGACCGTTTCATTAAACTAATTTGACACATGTTGTGTTTTTAGCTAGACAGTGGTGTACTCTAAATAGGCTCAACATTCGTCAGTACTTTCAAACTAGGGACAATTTCTGACTTTACTCAGGTATTTCAAAAAATGGAAAAGATCCTGATCACTGGCAACCTACCAAGTTATATTGTGATCGGCGGTGTTTATAACAAGTAACTTCCGTGATCGTAATAAAGTTCTTTGTCATTATATAGTGGTTAACTTGAACTCCTATTGTTCTAATTATATAATCTCTTCTCTGCTGTGGTCTGTACGTGTGTTGTAGAATCTCCCAGAAAACTCTTGTGATGACGATCGATTCATTATAGTAACTCTATCTAACCACCCAGAGGACCCTACTCATTTCTATGCTCAAATTATGACAGTTCTACCTCTCAAAACTATTATTATTCCAAAGTACAAAAAGTGAATATCTCAAATTCTCTGAGCGAACTGTCTAATCTAACTAATACCGCATTATACCTTTTGCCTTAAGACAGGTATCTAATCTCCTGTACTACATTCAGTTTTTTTTTTAAATCTCTTTATTGCATCTTTAAATCCAATACTCATCATCATGTGCCATACCGGTTGGCGTAGGTGATCGTGTCCATCCACAATCTTCTATCTACAGTGCATGGTATCAGTTCTGTTGTTGACTGTTTTCCATGCCATGACACCAAGCTATCCAGTATTTTCTCTCTTTGTCGCCCGCGATCTCTCTTTCCTTTTATTTTGCCAGTTGTAACCAAGTATTCCACCTTTCCTCTTCTCATGATGTGCCCGAAATATGTTAATTGCTTCTTTGTGATGTTTTTTAAGAGCTCCCTTTTTGTGTTGGCCTCTTTGAGAACTTCCTCATTGGTCTTTTTAGCTGTCCAGGGAACTTTCAACATTCTTCTGAGAAATCCCATCTCTGTGGCCTCTAATCGTCTTTTCATTTGTTTGTCTACTGTCCATGATTCTCATCCATAGGTCAGAATTGGTTCTATATAGCGCCGATGAACTCTCTTTCTCATTTTTATTGACATAGATTTGTTGCATAAGATATTTTTTCATTTTGTGAAATGCCATTTTGGCCTGAGCTATTCTGCTTTTTATTTCTGTGGTGCATCTCCCTTCTCATGTTATTATTGTGCCTAAGTATTTGAAACATTGCACTTGTTTCAGATTTGTCTGTCTATTTTTATACTGCATGATGGTGGTGATTGTTTCTTCGATATAACCATTATAAAATGAAATCCAATAGTACATATCATGGTAACATATTTGTCATGAATAAAAAATGAATAGCATCTCTTACATTATATCCTTAACATTTCAAAGAAAAAAGAACATTTAATATTTATCACTTTTGTTCACATATATTCTTTCTCAACAGTAAACTTGTTTATTTTAAGATCGACAATGTTCTTTGAATAAAGATTTGTCGGAAAAGATGGGAATTAAAATTCGTACATGGCCTCATTCCAGCAGGTCCATATTATATGTCTGTATTCTGATAGTAGGATAAGTAATTTTGTAAATAGATCTTGTATTGTTGTTTTTGGCAGTGTGTTGAGCATAATAGATGTGTATGTGTCGACTTGTGTGGTGTGTGATTTTAGTTTGTGTTGCAGTGCCCTTCTTACCGGTATGATTGTACTGCACCTATAGAACAGGTGCTCAGAGGAGGCACCCGGGTGTCCGTCTGAATCTGTGGGTTGGTCTGACTGTGATGTGTGTCATGTTATATATAAGTCTACATGTGACCTCCCTCGCTGTGATGTGTGTCGTGTTATATATAAGTCTACATGTGACCTCCCTCGCTATGATGTGTGTCATGTTATATATAAGTCTACATGTGACATCCCTCGCTGTGATGTGTGTCATGTTATATATAAGTCTACATGTGACATCCCTCGCTGTGATGTGTGTCATGTTATATATAAGTCTACATGTGACCTCCCTCGCTGTGATGTGTGTCGTGTTATATATAAGTCTACATGTGACCTCCCTCGCTGTGATGTGTGTCCTGTTATATATAAGTCTACATGTGACCTCCCTCGCTGTGATGTGTGTCATGTTATATATAAGTCTACATGTGACCTCCCTCGCTTTGGGGGCGATGTGGGGGTTATGGAGTTTTGAGAATGTGCTGGTGTAGTCAGTGAGAAAGTACTTTTGTCCTCTCTTGATTCTGTGATGTAATGGAGGTGCTTGTTGTTTAATTAAGTGCGTGTAGATGTTGTTTGTCCCTTGGTGTACTAAACTGGCATGTCCTTGGATGGCCGGCACACATGTTTTGTAATATGTGGGTGTGGTGCTGAAATGGTGAGGCAATTAATTGTTCAGTTTTCTGAATCGGGTTAAATCAGCCCCATGTAGTAGTGAGCAAATGTGTGGTTGTCTAGTTGGTTGATGATGCGACATATTTGATTTACTCTGAGAGACTTTGTGTTTATGTCCTGTAGTGAGATCCCTCCCTGTCTTTTGTGCTGTATCAGTGTTTTTAGTTGTATGCTGTGTATTGTGGCCAAAAACGAAGGTTCTTATCAGTTTTTTTTTTGGTTTTAATCTCTTTGATTATTGGTTGCGTGGGTCAAAAACTGTGGCTGTGTAAATCAATTCGGAGATTATGTAGGTGTTTACTATTATACTCCTGCCAAAAATGGTTGATGTTTTGTATCTATGTAGCATGTCTGTTATCTGTTTGACTAGGTTATGTTATGTTGGTTTATGTGTTTTGTTTGGGTTGCATGGATATGTTATCCCGTATAGTTTTAAGTTGGTGACCGGTGTTAGAGCTGAGGGGAAGTCCACTTTGTTCTTCCACCTGCCTATACCCATAATGAAAGATTTATGTATGTTTATATGTGCCCCGCAGCCCTTCCCAAACTCTGTAAATGTGCTGGGGATGTTGTCTATTGATCTCGTGGTTGATGGAAAGAAAACAGTGTCATCAGCATAGGTTAACAGCTTCTGCTCTCCTTTCCCTGGTATGAGTGTGCCTGCTATGGAGTTGTCTTGTCCACTCTAAGAGTGGCTCTATTGTCAGTACGTAAAGTAAAGGGGATAGAAAGCACATTTGTCTGACTGGTCTTGTTAACCTTAAAGTCTGTGTAAGAGTTTGGTTCACTAGGATCCTGCTCTCAGGTCTAGCATAAAGACTGTGGACCCAATGTCTGAAATGCTCTCCAATGTTACAATTGAGCAAAGTCTTGCGTAGGTAAGAATGGGCTACTCTGTCAAAGGCTTTTTCTTGGCCTAGAGATAAGATGGAAGATTGACTGTCTTTCTGGTGTGTGTAAGTGATACTGTCTCGTATAAAGTGTGTGTGTAAGTGATACTGTCTCGTATAAAGTGTGTGTGTAAGTGATAATGTCTCGTATAAAGTGTGTGCGTAAGTGATAATGTCTCGTATAAAGTGTGTGTGTAAGTGATAATGTCTCGTATAAAGTGTGTGTGTAAGTGATACTGTCTCGTATAAAGTGTGTGTGTAAGTGGTAATGTCTCGTACAAAGTGTGTGTGTAAGTGATAATGTCTCGTACAAAGTGTGTGTGTAAGTGATAATGTCTCGTATAAAGTGTGTGTGTAAGTGATAATGTCTCGTATAAAGTGTGTGTGTAAGTGATACTGTCTCGTATAAAGTGTGTGTGTAAGTGATACTGTCTCGTATAAAGTGTGTGTGTAAGTGATAATGTCTCGTATAAAGTGTGTGTGTAAGTGATAATGTCTCGTATAAAGTGTGTGTGTAAGTGATACTGTCTCGTATAAAGTGTGTGTGTAAGTGATAATGTCTCGTATAAAGTGTGTGTGTAAGTGATACTGTCTCGTATAAAGTGTGTGTAAGTGATACTGTCTCGTATAAAGTGTGTGTAAGTGATACTGTCTCGTATAAAGTGTGTGTGTAAGTGATAATGTCTCGTATAAAGTGTGTGTAGGTGATACTCTCTCGTATAAAGTGTGTGTGTAAGTGATACTGTCTCGTATAAAGTGTGTGTGTAAGTGATACTGTCTCGTATAAAGTGTGTGTGTAAGTGATACTGTCTCGTATAAAGTGTGTGTGTAAGTGATACTCTCTCGTATAAAGTGTGTGTGTAAGTGATACTGTCTCGTATAAAGTGTGTGTGTAAGTGATACTGTCTCGTATAAAATGTGTGTGCTGGTGAATGTTTCTGCCCTGAACACTACATTGTTGATCTGTATATATGAGAGACGCCATGACAGGTTTGAGTTTGTTTCTCAATGTCTTTGTTAGTATCATGTAGTCTGTGTTGAGAAGTGAAATGGGTCTGTATTTTGTTAGAAGTGTCTTGTCCGTGGATAGCAGTGTATGCCATGTTTAGACTTGGCGGTAACTGTTTCGATGTGAGTGAGTTTGTGTACATTTTGAGGAGAACATGACCTAGGATATGAAAGAAATGTTGGTAGAATTCTACTGTGAGGCCATCAGGCCCTGGTGATTTGTTTTAGGGCATTGTTTGTACTGTGCTTGTTATGTCTGCTAGTGTGAGTTCTGCATCGAGCTTCCTCCTATCAGTCTCTTAGCTTGTTGTATATTGCATGCATTTGTCTTGTATGTGTGCTTATGCGTTCCTTTCTGTGAATAATTTCTATTATAAGTTTCAAATGCTTTGTTTATATTTTGTGTGTCTGTTTATATGTTGCCGTCTGAGTCTATTATTTTGCTTATTTGTCTGATGCGCAGTATATTCTGTTCTATTTCCAAGTATTGTTTGCTTAGAGTTTCCTGAGTGATTGTCCTAACCCTGTACGCAGTAATGCTTCCGTGAAATCTATAATGTCTGTACTGTTCCAGTTCCTCCTCTAGTGTCAAGATAGTGGGTGTATGTTTGTCTATTCGTTTTGCTTGTTGGGTGGCTTCTTCTAACATTTTCTCGTGCCTCTATCTGACCTTGTTTATCTGTCGTGACAAAATTTGTGTTCGCCCTCGTATCGTGTCCTTCAAGGAGGTCCCATTGCCCCTGTACGTCATCTATGTCTTTGTGGTCAGTGTACAAGTCGATAAGTTGTGTTATGCGTTTGACGTATGTTTTGTTCTGTATTAAAGTGGTGTTGAAATTACACACTGGGTGTGGTGACTTTCTGAACTGAGTATTTCGGTGTGTACCGTTAGTGGTTGCAATGACTGCTTTCTGGTCTGTAAACTGGAGCGTGACTGCAATGTGCCTAGTGTGTGTGATGTGGTGGTTTGCTGGTGTGTAGATCTGATCTAGTCGTGCTGCTCTGTCATGACAAATGTTTCTGTGTGTGGAATCTCTAATATGTGGATGTGTGTGTGATGTAGTGGTTTGCTAGTGTGTAGATCCGATCTAGTCGTGCTGCCCTGTCATGGCAAATGTTTCTGTGTGTGGAATCTCTAATCTGTGGATGTGTGTGTGATGTGGTGGTTTGCTGGTGCGTAGATCCTATCTAGTCGTGCTGTCCTGTCATGACAAATGTTTCTGTGTGTGGAATCTCTAATATGTGGATGTGTGTGTGTGTATGCATCTGTCAGGCTGTGGGCGTTAATTATTGTCTGTAACCGATTCACTTGGTTATTGTCGTTTCTATTGATGTTCCTCCAACAACATCCATGTCTGTAACCGATTCACTTGGTTATTGTCGTTTCTATTGATTTCCCTCCAACAACATCCATGTCTGTAACCGATTCACTTGGTTATTGTCGTTTTTATTGATGTTCCTCCAACAACATCCATGTCTGTAACCGATTCACTTGGTTATTGTCGTTTTTATTGATGTTCCTCCAACAACATCCATGTCTGTAACCGATTCACTTGGTTATTGTCGTTTTTATTGATGTTCCTCCAACAACATCCATGTCTGTAACCGATTCACTTGGTTATTGTCGTTTTTATTGATGTTCCTCTAACAACATCCATGTCTGTAACCGATTCACTTGGTTATTGTCGTTTTTATTGATGTTCCTCCAACAACATCCATGTCTGTAACCGATTCACTTGGTTATTGTCGTTTTTATTGATGTTCCTCCAACAACATCCATGTCTGTAACCGATTCACTTGGTTATTGTCGTTTTTATTGATGTTCCTCCAACAACATCCATGTCTGTAACCGATTCACTTGGTTATTGTCGTTTTTATTGATGTTCCTCTAACAACATCCATGTCTGTAACCGATTCACTTGGTTATTGTCGTTTTTATTGATGTTCCTCCAACAACATCCATGTCTGTAACCGATTCACTTGGTTATTGTCGTTTTTATTGATGTTCCTCCAACAACATCCATGTCTGTAACCGATTCACTTGGTTATTGTCGTTTTTATTGATGTTCCTCCAACAACATACATGTCTGTAAGGACGCAGTTAAAATCTCCACTAAATATTATGTGTATACCCATAAATGAGGTAGTTAGATTTGTCTCCAATCTTTCGCATAACATGGGTTGATGTGTGTAGTTTGTTGGTATGTGTATGCAGACAATAGTATGTGTGTGTTTGTCGTCGTTTCTCACTTGCACTTTAGCCATCTTACCGTTGCTGTCTCTGTCTTTTTTTTACAATGGTCCATCGGTCTGATGTTTGAAATATTGCTCTCCTGATCCTTATGTTGTATATGGCTAGACTAAAACAGGAGTGCCGTATGCCAATATTTCTTGTGATTTGTTGTGCATGAAAGTATGTGTGTATGTTGGGTTCTTGTATTAATATAAAGTCTGGTTTGTACTTTCGTGTCAGTTGGATAATATGTTGTGTTTTGAACCTGAGGCCCCTATTATTTAAGGATAAAATTATAATGTCCGCCATGGTACAAATACAAATTCAAAGTACTTAAAATTATATATATATATATACAAACAATTGAGACATTTTGTAAAAGAATCATCATTTTGTAAAAGAATCATCATTTTGTAAAAGAATCATCATTTTGTAATTGTTGAGCTCTGGTATTGTTAGATCTTATGTCTTTCTTTGGTGCTGTTTAAACTTTCCAAACAGAGATCTCTTCGACGTCTGAGTCAATGATTAATTGCCCTGGTGATGCTGGGGTCTTTGCCATGTCATCGCTGTCATCTTCAGAGTCTCTGTGTGCTTTGCTTGGTGGTCTGGCGACGCTGGTGCTCGGCGTTTCCTTCCTGCTAGGACTTCTGAGAACGCCGTCTCTGCAGTGTTTTCTGCCTGTTCTTGTGTCTCTACTAAAACTGCTGCCGGCGCGGGTTCCCTGGGAGTCTCCAAGTGGGCTGTTGCTGGTGCAGTGTCACTGGGAGATACACGTTCTACTGACGTTGTTTCTGTAGCAGCTTGTTGTTATGTGCCGGTTTCTGTCCGGATCGTTTGTTTCCGCGTTGGACACTGGCTTTCCCAGTGCGTGTCAAGGCCACAATGCCAGCACTGTATCCGCCTTCCCGGACGGGTATTCCAGACCGTATGGGTTCTGGGATTCTTCCTTTTGATTTGGATTTTGGCATAGTGTGGTACATCATTCTTTTATTCTTCCTCGGATTGCCATTTTATCATTCCTGAATCAGTCAAACTACCACATCATTGGTAGCACAGCTTTAGAATAAAAATTGTGTTGTAGTAGTAAGTGGTATGTGTTCATAATTGTGTTGTAGTAGTTAGTGGTATGTGTTCATAATTGTGTTGTAGTAGTAAGTGGTATGTGTTCATAATTGTGTTGTAGTAGTAAGTTGTATGTGTTCATAATTGTGTTGTAGTAGTAAGTGGATTGTGTTCATAATTGTGTTGTAGTAGTAAGTTGTATGTGTTCATAAGTATGACATTTCCACCCTAAGCAGATATCAATGAGTTTAAATAAACATTTTACGTGCATGATTCTAGAAATACTTTTTATAAGTCCCGCAGTTGTTCGTCTAGTGTGACCTTCGTTCGAAAAAACTGGAACTTCTCCAGCTTGTCCATAATAACAGGGATCGTGTAGAGAATTGGGTTTGCTGCTGAGTTTATGGGAAGAACGATAACCGTTGTCCAGGCAAACACGTCATCATTGATTTCACGTCCGCCAAGAGACAATAAACCCATGGAACATATAGGAAACCAGCAAAGAAAATTGGACAGAGCTACCAGGGACAGTTGTTTGGCTACTGTTATATCTGTAGCCCTTCTTGATGACGCGTTTGACGTAGTACCAGAACATCTGTTCTTTGACATGGCTCTAAATATGGCTCTTTGACTGCAAGCTATGGCCAGACACATCAACAAATTCAGCACAATAAACACGGCAAATGAGAACTCCCAGCCTTTGAGTCATTTAGTTGTTAAAGGTAAGCCAAGACACATGGCGTTAGATGAATTTATTTTAAAATTAAAAACAAATGGAGTTAGTGCCAGAATGGAGCCAAGAATCCAGGACACAAGAAGAGAAACAATTTTACCAAATTTAGAAAACCTCATTTGACCTAAGGGAAACTTCATCATTAAAAACCTGTCAACAGTGATGAGGACAACAAAGAATATTGATGTCTCACTAGAAAGCATAGCCAAGAAACCAGCAAGTCTGCATACAATGCTTTCTCTCCAGATCTTGTCATACAGAACATAAATGTCACGATAGTAATAATCCGCCCCAATAATAATCATCAAATACACGCCCATGATAAAGTCTGACATACCCAAATGTGTAACAAATAGCCCATAGCCTGTTCGCAGAACTGATCTGTCCAAAATTACACGATAAAGAATAACCGTCACGTTACCAAGAACGGCAACGATTGCTACCACCCACAGAAGAATACGCTGAACATTAAGTGCGATCAAATCAAAACAAGAAGAAATGGAGTCGTCAGGGGCGTGACACACATAATAAGGAATGTTTGGTCCCCTAATTTGTGGACAACATAATTCAAACCTGTCAGTGTATAGATGCTGACTGACAGACAGTCCTTTATAGAAATTTGCATACAAATTACCTATGGGCAGTCCACGCACGTTAAGTGTCTGTGTGTGAAAATTGGTTGAAAACTGGTTTTTAGTATCAAAACTAGAGATCAATGTAAAACTCAAATCTAAATGTTTCAGGTTCTGTAAGCCATCTAGATACATCTGATCTAAATTAGACACAGCTGTATAGGAGAGGTCAATCACCTCCAGTAACGGGAAATCTAAAGTGTCGATAAAATTCAGATGTGTGTTGTGAGATAGATTCAAGTATTTCATATTACATGAATCATACATATTACAGAGAGAACTTTCCAAAGATTGCATCTCATTATAGCTGAGATCTAGTTTTAAAGTCACAACGGAAAAAGAAATGCCAGTTACAGAAAATAATTTGTGTATTTTGCAATTAGACCAGTCAATGAACAGGGCGAAGTGTAACATTTGTTCAAGGCTAGCATCCAAAGATACTTCAAGACCGGAATATTTAATATATCGACCGTGTTTGTATTTTTGATTTTTTAATTTCGTTAAAGCAGTTGTGTAATTAAATATCGTGACTGTCCCTGACACACATCGGAAACCTTCAGCACACTCCGCATAACAGTCTATCTCATCGTCTCTGTGTGGACAGTCCGGATGTCCGTCACAAACTAGGTCAGGATGTAGACAAAATTTACTATCCCAACATGCAAAGTTTCCAGTACACGGGCCAATATTTTGGTACTGCTCGTCTTCTCCTCTCGGGCAGTCTTCTTGTCCGTCAAGGGCGTAATGTTGAGGAATGCAGTAAGTGTTAGGACATTTTACATATCCTTCAGGACACACAAAGTCCTTACAGTCCTCTAGATGAGACATTCGTCTACAGTCAAGAACAGGTCCATACTTGTCTTTGATGTACACACATGTGGGTGCCCAGAAACTCCGACCTAAAATATTGTTACAAGTGAAGTCAGCTCGAGTTATTCCTCTACTCCCGTCCAATGATCTACCTGTTATATCACAGTCGCTCATGTTAGAGGTCAACTCAGGACTGAAGACACAATTATTGCGATAACAAATAAAGGCGCTTCTCTTGTTTCTCTTTAAATACTCTACGATGACATCACGTTCCTCAAAACCATCACTTTTCAAAACGCTACGACAAACCCGCCAATCAATCTGACTATCATTAACGTAAATTAGAGGCAAGCATGAACCGCTGCAGCAATAAATTCCTTTACAGTGTTCCTTAGATACTTTATCTTCCATTCCTAGATCCCATAATTTGTTAATGTCTGTCACACAATCTGCCTCATCCATCTTGTTGCTACAGTCGTTGAGAGAGTCACAGACAAGTATATAGGATATATATCTGTATGCTCCAGCATCGTCACCGCAGTCAAACAGGGGAAATAATTCAAAGTTAGCTTCCTTTAAATGTTGTGAAAAGTTCTTGCTTGCAATGTGAGTGGAGATAGACACAATGTTACCGACAAATTTGATGAAATCACCTTTAGTTAATGTTTGATTTAAACGTTCATCTCTGCTAGGTTTTATTCTCATCACGTATGTATCATCTAAGCTACCAAGGATTGTCGCTTCCCACAGAACAATTCTCACTCCCGACTCACAGTCAACGTCCGTCCAACCATCAACAAAATGACCTTCACTACCGGAAATGTTAGTGACGTTATTCTCGTTGCTGCTCCAGAGAAACCTCCACACCACACATTGTCTACCTTTTACTAAAGATGGCCGACCTGCCAGCCAATTATTTACAACCAGCGGACCATACCTGTTTGTGTATGTTTGTAACCAACGAAATCTGTTATCCTCATGTTGAATGCCTCGATATAGGCCGATGTAGAATTCAACTGTAGAATTGATTCCCAGATTTTTTAACTCTCTCCTAAGCCAGGCTTGCAGAAAACGTATCTCCTCCTGACTTTCAATGTCTAAAAGAAAGGCGCCATATACATTACATGCATCTAAAGTAGACCAGCTATACTTTTGTTCCACTTCCGTTAAATAAAAGCAGGACAAAGATTCTGATCCATCATTATGTTCAAACATCAAACCGCCGTTCATGCATTGACCACAAAATTTCATGAATAATAATTGAGCGTAGAAGTTAAGTTTTTTAGTAAGATTAAAATGGTATCCGAACGCGGCTTGGTCTGTATGTGTGTCTCCTACAACAACAGTGAATATTTTAATGGAATTATTGTGCTGCTCCACTAAGTTTGATACTTCGTTTATACACTGCTTTACGGATAGCCTCTTGCCGTCTAGAAATATCACAGCCACGTGACTCACGTTCTCCCGCACTCCGGCCATCTCAGAAAATAAACGTTGAACAAACTGCACTTTCAGGGCTACAGTCTCTTGTGTGACCTTGAAATTATGTTTCTTGTCAATTGTGTAATCTTGACCCCATATGATTGGCTGTGGTAAACTGAAGTACCACGAAGTTACGTTAACAGTAGGATTCAAGGCGGAGAATCTGTCACATACGGCAGCAAACATAACATGTGATGGTATTTTCAAGGAATGCAATAACAAATTAATAAACGTCGACATTATTAAATCCTTTTGATAAAATAATCCAAATTCACGTTCTTTATCGGTTAAAAGAAACAAAATGTCAATCTCTTCTGTAGAACAATTCACTGTATGAGAGTTTCGTGACTCACTTCCAACATTCTCTGTAACGTGAAGAAAGAACTTCTGATTAATTGTTTTTGTTGACGTAATTATTTTCTAAACAATAACAAATAAATATTGGTTTATATTTCAGAAATATCTAATCTCATATCCCTCACAATTGGTATCTATTTTGCAAAATGTATCTAATCCATTATTTCAACAGATCTGTATTTAATAATCGTTATATTTAACTTTATTCTGTGAGACATTATTTTATAGACCAGAACTACATATTTATCTGAATAAATATAAAATTACTGGAGTTTTGACTGTTAATTCTCTTGTATCAGAATAATAGATTTTTTATGTATTACAAATAGTAGGTTGTTTAAGGTTTTAAAACAATCAAGACTTTGAAATAGCATACAGACATCACAGAGATAGTGACGCAATAGATGAGTGGACGAAGTTATTGGTTTCAGCAACAAATTGGCATTTAATTCTCCATTAGGCCCACCTTACGTTGAAATTCAGTCGTTTTTATATTTCCCCTTAATATGTACTGCAAACTGCTCTCCAAAAGTTATCCCTATTACCCACACCTTAGCTCTTACTCCCACTATCCATCCTCTTTTGATCAGAATTGTTTTCTCTCTTACCCACAATCTTCACAACCTGGCTGCACACCGGATCCTGAAACAACACCTACCTATACCTGATCCTACCACTTATATTTTCTGACACCTGCATTTCCTAGACCCCGTTGGTGGTTTTTAAAAGCTATAGAACCTTCGAGATATGTTGGTCTGGAGTCGCCTTCATAATCATGGCCAGAACATGCTGCGCACAATTCGCTGCACTGGATCATGTAGTGCTTGCCCTTACGTACTACAGACTCACTAAATCATGTTCCAGAATGACCTCTTTAATATTCAGAAGGTTTTACCTGTAAATCTCAGAATCGTATATACACCACCTTCTGTCAACACTGTCTTAAGCCATGTATTGGCCAAACAGGCGTATGCTTAGGGGAAAGGGTGTGTGAACATTTGTACAAAATCGAACGTGATTCCGGCACTCCTGTCTCCTCCCACTTCAGATCGTCAGCTACCATATCTCTGATGACTTCCGTGTTACTGGCATCATCACTTGTTCCTCTGCTACCCACAGTAGGTTAATATTGGAGAACCAAAATATAGCACATTTATACATTCTTCAAACGTCATGTTTAACATTTTTTTCCACTCTGTTCTTTAATCACTGGTCTCCTCTCCCATTTGTTTCTGTGTCCTATCATTATTCCTCCCTCTGGTAGTTTTATTACGTCTCCTGGTCTTCTTCCCTCTTTCCGCCGGTTAGCTTCTCTCTCTTTCCCTCTTGATCTCTTTCGTCGTACCTACAGGACACCTTCTTTCAGCGTTCCTTACGGAACCACCTTTTAATGTTACACTATTGACTCCTTTTGGTTCAATTAAATCCTACCTGCCCTACTATAGATTAATTAAATAAGCAACGACTACGTAAATCCTGGCTACAGTTTTTTTCCTCGTTATTTTTTAATCAGTGTTTGGTTGTTGTGTTTAGATTGTTCTCTCTGTTTTAAAATAACTTTTCTTCTGTACATGATGAAGGCTTTAGTCGAGACGTCGTAGTCTGCCTTGTCTTTCTATTATATTCTATTGATATAGTTGTTTTATATAGTTATGTGTTTATTTTACATGACATTTGTTCGTTTCATGAAGTTTCAAAAGAGGAAAGAAGACTGGCTCAGCCAAAGATGTCTAGAATTCGAAACTATGAAAAGTAAACACAATTTAAGAGGGATGCACACGGAAATAAATAGAATGACTAATAAAAACAAAACAAAAACTACAGGAAACGGATGTATTGTAACTAAAGAAGAAAGAATGCTAACTGGCAACACATATATAATCGATAGATAGCATGCAAATATAACATAATTATTTTATGACGAAAGAGACAAGAAACCAATTATAAAATGTACGCCAAACTATAAAATCTTAAAATGTGTCATGGAAAAAGCTATAAAAATGAAAAAGGGAAATGCAGCAGTACCTGACAATATACATATTGAGATGATACAGGCAGTAGACGATTTTGGCATTGAAGTGAACGCGGATATATGCAACGACATATACCACACAAAATGCATACCAAATGAACTAAAAACATCAACTTTCATTGCTTTGCCTAAAAAAAATGGGGCAGTTGAATGCGGTGATTCTAGAACAATAAGCCTAATGAGCCAGGTCATATCATCCTGATGTCGAATCATACAAAAAAAGATTCAGAATAAAATTAATACTGGATTAGATGGGAAAGAATATGGATTTAGATGATCAAAAGAAGTCATATTCAGCATGAGGACATTAATCGAAAAATACATTGAAGTAAACAAACCAATATAAGCCTGCTTCACAGACTACACCAAAGCTTTTGATAGAATACACCATAAACAACGTATAGACTGCCTAAAGGATATACATCAAGATGGCACGTACACACGACTAATATGTAATTTATACCAGGAGCAAACAGCAATAATAAAATATAACAAATAGAACTCTACACATATTGCTATAAAAAGAGGGGTAAGACAATGATGCATCCTACCACCAAGGTCTTTCAATATATCTTCTTCTTTTCTCTTTTCACTGATACCTAGAAGGTGTCGTGGTTTATATCATTTGTCGTTCTTGAGCTGCACGGACTGTCTGAATTAGTAATTTTCTTTGTTGTTACATGTCTCTGTCACTGCATCTATCCATCTTCTTCTGGGTCTTCCTCTTGGTCTTTTTCCATTCATTCTGGAGAAGAACGCCCTCGATGGAGATTGGTGCGGATTCATTCTTACCAGGTGTCCAAACCATTTAAGTTGGTGTTGTTCTATATATTCTTGGCAGTGTTTTATTCCTACCATTTTTCTTATGGTTTCATTTGGTATTATATCTCTTCTTGTGTTGGTTGTTGCTTTTCTCAAGCATCGCATCCCACATGTATTGATCTTTTTAAATTGTAATTTAGAAAGGGTCCATGTTTGACTTTCATAGCACAAAGTTGGTATGAAAATGCCATTTATCATTTGTTTTTTAGCTGGCATAGAAATATTTGGATGTCTTAGCAATGATGAAAGCTGGTATGTGACAGCATTTGCATTTTGTATTCTCATGTCAATTCCTCTGTCTAATCTTCCATCTTCTGTGAACATTTTGCTCAAATACTTGAATTCCTTTAATTGTTTTATTTCTAAAGGCTTTAGTTCAATATATACACTAAGCAAATCTTTAAAAATATCACAGAGATGCCAGACCTAAACATTAATGGAAATATAATCAATAACCTAAAATATGCTGATGATACTGCATTACTAGCAGAAAATCTTCAGGAACTCCAACAATTACTTAATGAAATAATAATGACAATAAAAAAACATGGATTAGACATGAATATTAAAAAATACTAAAACTATGATAATAAGCAAAGCTAACACTCAAAACCTAGAAGTGGATATCAAAGTTGAAGGTATAGACTTGGAGGTAGTTCAGAGCTATAACTTCCTTCGACATAATATAACCAGTGAAGGAAAATAAAACTGAAATAAACAAAAGAATAGGAATGGCAAAAAGTAATTTTTGATGCCATGAAAAGTGTACTAACATCAAAACAAATAACACTTTGGCTAAATATAAGAAGGGCAAAGTGTTATAACTTCTAAGTATTCCCGTATTGTACAGAAACATGGACATTAAACAAGAAAACACACCAGAAAATGTCAGCCTTTGAAATGTGAATTTATAGAAGAATAGGTTGAATTGGATGGAAAAAAAGAGAACAAAGGAAGAAGTTTTAAAACAAATAAAAATGAAAGGATAACTACTAAACACAATTCAAATAAGACAAATGAAATTTTTGGAACATCTTAGAAGACACAACAGCCTACTAAAAGTAATATTGGAAGGGAAAATACATGATAATAGAGACAGAGACAGACAAAGACAGACAAAGACTAACATGGACGAATAACATCAAACGATGGACACGGCAGCCAATGACAACCTGCCCCATCAAAGCAAGAGACAGAGACAGACAAAGACTAACATGGACGAATAACATCAAACAATGGACACGGCAGCCAATGACAACCTGCCCCATCAAAGCAAGAGACAGAGACAGACAAAGACTAACATGGACGAATAACATCAAACGATGGACACGGCAGTCAATGACAACCTGCCCCATCAAAGCAAGAGACAGAGACAGACAAAGACTAACATGGACGCATAACATCAAACGATGGACACGGCAGCCAATGACAACCTGCCCCATCAAAGCAAGAGACAGAGCGGAATGGCGTTCTATGGTAGCCAACCTTCGATATGAAACGGCACTTAATGATGATGATGAATTTTTGGTTTCGCTTACGAAGCTCGTGCTCAAGTTATAGCCCTTCGGTCACTGATTGTTGTAGTCATATACGTTCAATAGTTCCATATGTGGCTGTCAACAACATAAATATATACGTTCTATAGTTTCATATGTGGCTGTCAATAACATAAATATATACGTTCTATAGTTACATATGTGGCTGTCAACAACCCAAATATATACGTTCTCTAGTTCAACATGTGACTGTCAACAACACAAACATATACCTTCTATAGTTCCATATGTGGCTGTCAAAAACACAAACATATATATTCTCTAGTTCCATATGTGAATGTCAATAACATAAATGTATACTTTCTATAGTCCAATGCGTGACTGTCAACAACATAAACATATATTCTCTAGTCCCATATGTGACTGTCAACAACACAAACATATATATTATCTAGTTCCATATGTGGCTGTCAACAACACAACCATATACGTTCTCTAATTCCATATGTGGCTGTCAATAACACAAACATATATATTCTCTAGTTCCATATGTGGCTGTCAACAACATAAATGTATACATTCTATAGTCCTATGTATGGCTGTCAACAACACAAACATATGCGTTCAATAGTCCCATGTGTGGCTGTTAACAACACAAACATATGCGTTCAATAGTCCATTGTGTGGCTGTCAACAACACAAACATATACGTTCTATAGTTCCATATGTGGCTGTCAACACCACAAATATATACGTTCTATAGTCCCATGTGTGGCTGTCAACAACATAAATATATATGTTCTCTAGTTCCATATGTGGCTGTCAACAACGCGAACATATATATTCTCTAGTTCTATATTTGGATGTCAAAAACACAAGCATATACGTTCTCTAGTGTCATATGTGACTGTGAAAAACACAAACATATATATTCTCTAGTTCCATAAATGGCTGTCAACAACATAAATATATACGTTCTATAGTTCCATATGTGGATGTCAACAACACAAACATATATGTTCTCTAGTTCCATATGTGGCTGTCAACAACATAAATACATACGTCCTATAGTTCCATATGTGGCTGTCAACAACATAAATATATACGTTCTATAGTTCCATATGTGGCTGTCAACAACATAAATATACACGTTCTATAGTTCCATATATGGCTGTCAACAACATAAATATAAACGTTCTATAGTTTATTATGTGGCTGTCAACAACATAAATATATACGTTCCATAGTTCCATATGTGGCTGTCAACAACACATATGTATACGTTCTCTAGTTCAACATGTGACTGTCAACAACACAAACATATACCTTCTATAGTTCCATATGTGGCTGTCAACAACACAAACATATATATTCTCTAGTTCCATATGTGGATGTCAATAACATAAATGTATACATTCTATAGTCCAATGTGTGACTGTCAACAACATAAACATATATTCTCTAGTCCCATATGTGACTGTCAACAACACAAACATATATATTATCTAGTTCCATATGTGGCTGTCAACAACACAACCATATACGTTCTCTAATTCCATATGTGGCTGTCAATAACACAAACATATATATTCTCTAGTTCCATATGTGGCTGTCAACAACATAAATGTATACGTTCTATAGTCCCATGTGTGGCTGTCAACAACACAAACATATACTTTCTATAGTCCCATGTGTGGCTGTCAACAACACAAAAATATGCGTTCAATAGTCCCATGTGTGGCTGTTAACAATACAAATATATACGTTCTATGGTCCATTGTGTGGCTGTCAACAACACAAACATATACGTTCTATAGTTCCATATGTGGCTGTCAACACCACAAATATATACGTTCTATAGTCTTGTGTGTGGCTGTCAACAACATAAATATATATGTTCTCTAGTTCCATATGTGGCTGTCAACAACGCGAACATATATATTCTCTAGTTCCATATTTGGATGTCAAAAACACAAGCATATACGTTATCTAGTGTCATATGTGGCTGTCAAAAACACAAACATATATATTCTCTAGTTCCATAAGTGGCTGTCAACAACATAAATATATACGTTCTATAGTTCCATATGTGGATGTCAACAACACAAACATATATGTTCTATAGTTCCATGTATGGCTGTCAACAACACAAACATATATATTCTCTAGTTCCATATGTGGCTGTCAACAACACAAACATATACATTCTATAGCCCCATGTGTGACTGTCAACAACACACACATATACGTTCTATTGTTTCATGTGTGGCTGTCAACAACACAAACATATACCTCTATAGTTCCATGTGTGGCTGTCAACAAAAACAAATACGTTATATAGTTTCATGTGTAGCTGTCAACAACACACACACACATACGTTCTATAGTTGCATGTGTGGCTGTCTACAGCACAATCATATATGTTCTCTATTTCCATATGTGGATGTCTACAACACGAATCTACACGTTCCTTAGTTCCATACGTGGCTGTCTACAATACAAACATATACGTTCTCTGGTACTGTATATTGCAGTATACAAGACAGTCATATACATTATATGGTTCTATATGTAGCTTTCTACAAACAAGCATATGCGTTCTCATGTTACAAATTGTGCAATCTACAACATAAGGATTACTTATCAGAATCATTAACATAGTCGGAAATGTATATCTATTTTTTTTCAAATTTGCGTTTTCTTTTTCCACAATATATTTCTATTATCTAGGCAACATTACTGCATTTGTGTTGTTTCTGACTTGTTACCTCAGATTTCATAAATATCGATGCAGCCTTTCTTCTCATCGTTATATTTTATACCACCTGACACCGAATAGAAATTCAAATACCTGGGAACAATAATAACACTAGACGGAAGATGCACTACACACACACACACACACACACACACACACGCACGCACGCGCGCGCACACACACACACACACACACACAAACAGAACAGTTCAAATTAAATTAGAACTTCAGAAAATATAAAATATCTTTTACAACAAATATATATATCAATAAAAGTGAGAAAGAAATGTCACCTGTGTTATATTGAACCAATTCTGACCTATGGAAAAGAATCATGAAGGGTAAACAAATATATGAAAATGATTAGAGACCATCATCATCATAAAGTACCGGGTCTGCTGACGTAGGTGATCATGTCTCTCCACAACTTTCGATCTCGGCAGTTATTTATCATATATGTTGTTGACCTTCTGTCAAACCATTCACTTAAACTGTATGATATCTTTTCTCTTTGCTTCCATCTATCTCTTCGTTCCTCAATTTTTCCAGTTGTTACAATATATTCCAGCTGTTGCTTTCTCATCACATGGCCACAAAATGATGATTGTTTTTTCCTAATATTGAAAATGAGCTCCCTTCATGCTTTGGTCTCCTTCAGCAAGTATTCTCAACATTCTTCTGTAAATCCACATTTCTACAGACTCTAGTGATTTTCTTATTTGTTGTCATATTGTCCATGATTAACATCCATATGTTAGACTGGCTCTAAATAACATTTAAGAACTCTTTTTCTTGTTTCTATTGTCAAAAATGCATTGCATAATATCTTCCTAAATTTTTTTTAAAGCTGCTTTTGTCTGTGCCATTCTGCATCTCACCTACGTTGTACATCTACCGTCTGAGGTTAACAAAATTCCCAAATATTTCAATGTATTTACTTGTTTTAATATTGTTCCACTTGTCTTTATTTTGCACTGAGGTGATGTCTTTTCCCTTGTTGTTACCACCACTTCTGTCTTTCTGCTATTAAGGCTGAGTCCTGTATTTTTGCTTTCATTCACTATAATGTGTAACATTTCTTTTAACTCATTGTCACTCTTAGCGATAAAGACTGTAACATCAGCATACCTTATATTATTTACATTATTACCTTCGATTGCTATTCCTGTCATGCCCCATAAGGATCTTAACATAATCACACTATACATATTAAACAAATCTGGTGACAGTACACAGCCTTGCCTAACACCCCGTTTTATTTGTTGAAATATCCCCAATTGTTTTCCAGTTTTTAATAGCCGCTGTTTGTTGCCAGTACATGTTCTTTATTATTCCCAGATCTTTGCTGTCTACGTTTATGCCTTCTAAAATTGTGATTATTTCTTGGTGCTTTACTTTGTCAAATGCTTTGAATTACTCCTTGAAATTATAGGTAAAGATCAATGTTCATGTATATGGCTCTTTCGACTAAAGATCTTATGATGTATATGACATTGCTCATTCCTTTACCTCTAACAAAACCACAATGTTCATCACTAATTTCTGGACTGACATTGTTTTGCACTCTTCGCATGATTTTTCTAGGTAATATCTTAGTCATATGACTCATGAGGCTTATTGTGCGATGATTATCACATTCAATCTCACCAGATTTCTTTGGTAGGGCTTTGAGTATTGATTTGAGCAGGTTGTCTGGTATATATCCGCTGTTGTAGATGTCATTCAAAATTTTTGTTATAATTGCTATTCCAAAATCACCCATGGCTTCAATCACTTCTTTAGTTATATTATCTGGTCAGAAGCTTTTCCTGCTTTCATATTGCACATGGCTTCTTCCAATTCTTCTATGAGTATTTCTGATCGCTCTCCACTATCCTTAACATTGAATTATGTTCGTTCATCCTTATAAAGATATTTAATGTATTATGTCCATCGTTCCCTAATGCTTTCTTGTTGAATCAAAAGTTCTCCTTCCTTTGATCTTAAACATCCAGTTTTGTATTTCGTTTTAATTCTTCAATTTGTTTGTATATAGCTTTGGCATCTCCCTTTTGTTGCATTTCAATCTATTTGCATCTCTCTTTTAGCCATACTTCATTTGCTTCATGACATTTTATTACAATTCTTTATTTAATCCCTTTTACTCATCTTTATTTTCCTTGTTTCTTCTTCTTGCATCCATTAGCTGCAACATTTAAATGGTCCTCCATTTTTTTCTTGAATGTGTCCTCACTGGTGTAATAAACTCTTTTTATGTTTGTTGCATTGATTCTTTTATCATTTCCCACTCATCATCAATGGTTTGTACTTTCTCTTTGTTATTATACCGGTTCTGAATTGTGATGCCATTTTTGTCTTGCAATTTCTTGTCTGATTTGAGTAAATATAAATTTAACTCGATGTTAACCGAGGCTCGTTTTTCTGCTATTAATTTAACTCTAAGCTTTCCCACAACTGGTACATGATCACTTTTGTAATCTGCCCCTGGTCTAGTTTTCACACACACCAGACTGTTTCTAAATCTTTTGCTTATCATTATGTAATCAATTAGATTGCGTGAGTTGTCTCCTGGGTTAATTAGAGACCACAAAGATGAGATTTCTGAAAAAAAATATGTCGAGAGTTCACTGAACAGCTAATAAGACATGAGAGGATATTTTCAGAGATCAGTACAGATAGGACGCTCTTAAAAATACGTCAGAAAGAATCAATCGACATTTTTCGGGCACAGCGTTAGAGGGTAAATGTTACACAATTTTGTTACATCTAGCAAGATACAGGAAAAGAGATATCTGGAACGACAAAGAGAGAATATACTAGACATCTTTGCATCAGGGCAAGTAAAAGAGTCAAGAACAGAACTCATGAGATGCGCCATCTACGTGAGCTTATAAAAGGACAATATCGCATGCGCCAATCGGTGTGACACATGATTTTGATGATGACACCTAATATTACGTCCAGACTCTTCATCTCCGTTATATATGTTGCACAATGCTACTTCATACCACATCAACCAGTTTTCATGTAAGCTCATTATGTCCCATGATACATGTTATCTTCATAGGTGTGTCTACCTGTGATAATCATTGTAAACATATCTACACGTACACATACATCAATCTCCATGCATCACACACAAATGTCTTATCTGCCTGGTCGATGCTGGTTTCCACACGAGACACAGATATCATAAATATTGTTTGTAAACATTTTCTCAAGAATCTATCCACGGAGAGATAAAGAAGTACAACTTATTCCTACTACATATGTTCTAAATAAAGACTAGTCCACAAGTTATTCCATTAATAAGAAACAAAATAAAAATTCTTATGTACATGCCTCACAACTCTGCTGATGTGTTTACAATAAAGCATATTCTGCTTTTAATACTTCGCTCGTGTCCACAATGCATGTTGTTTCCTTGAACTTATTTGGTCATCGTAAAGTGACATAATCTTAGATACGTGCAAGTAAGGAGTCAACTTCATGACATCTGTCTTTTTTTTTTGTGGTTCACGTCCACCAACATAAGACTTGATTACTTATGTATTGCAGTCTGGGACATATTCACATATAGCAAACATAAGTCTTGATTTGGTCACTTGTTGGATGTGTCACTCAGGTTTTTCTCTCTCATTTCAGTCTTTATCTTTTTCGTCTATGTTCCCGTGAGAGTAAATTTGCCAGAAGTGACGGGATCATCCGGTATTGCTTTTTGTCAACATGATAATACTGAAACCTATCCTTTGACAAGAAGCAATGGAAAAATGATCATGGCTTTGTTGCAGGTGTTTTTGTTGTTGGAATCATCAGCATTGCCCACGGGGCGAATCCACAGCTGATCTGATATCTCCATGGAGAACTTCGAGAACATCTGAGGAGAATACTGGCCCACGAAGTCCGTAGCGAATCCTGGTATCTACGGTGTAGGAAGGTTTCTCTAGACAATGTCGCCATGTATATACGGCATATGTTTTTTTTTCATTTTAACTGCCAGGTGTTCTTTAACGTGCGAGAGAGCACACGGGGGCTCCAGTTTATTGCCGTTATCATAGAAGGCTTGACATCGGATCTCGCTACCTAAGAGATCAGGGGAGAATAACTCCAGGAAGAAATCACGAACTAATGTTGCCAATGTTTGAAGAAAATCACCACCGCTTCGTGTGAGCTTTGAACCCGATTCGTTCCTGTTCTCAAGCCGTTATCACACATCAGGACTACCCAGCCTCCAAGTACACTTTTATAGCATGGATTTAGTAGGTACTAAAACATTTCTCATGTTCTCCTTAGCCCTAATAGTATTTTTTCACAAATCTCTTTCTCTCTATCCAACTTGTATCTATCTCTCTCTCTCTCTCTCTCTCTCTCTCTCTCTGCGATCAGGACTCAATCAGAGTAGGAATCCAGACTCTCACATGTAGTCAGCTGTCGGGCTTAGTGTGTTGATCGCCCCCACAGACAGAACATCACAATTAGAGTCCGCCAGATCCACTCTGATTGAACACCCGTTCGTTGATACGAACGTTGCACTGTGTTCTGCGTCAGTGGCCCAGTGCATCCGATTTCAGCCAGCATTTTATTCAGATTTGCTTTCCTTAGCCTTTGATTGTCCCCAATCGTCCTGCAACGCAGCAGATTGCCTTTTCTGTAGGGGGATTCTACCCTTAGATGGTCGGCCCTCCCAGGTTTACGAGCACCATCTGCCCGAGTCACTAGAGGTGACTAACATAGACATACACAAACAAAGATATGAGATGATACGAGACATGACTAACACTGACACACATCAAGATATGAGATATGACTAACACAGACATACACGCAAAGATATGACACATGACTAACATAGACATGCACACAAAGATATGAGATATGACTGACATAGACATGCACACACAAAGATATGACACATGCCTAACATAGACATGCACACAGAGATATGAGATATGAATACCATAGACATGTACACACAAAGATATGAGATATGATTAACATAAACATGCAGACAAAGATATGAGATTTCACTAACCCAGGCATGCACACACAGAGATATGACACATGACTAACACAGATACACACTAAAAAATGAGATATGACTAAACACAGGCACACATAAAGATATGAGACATGATTAACACGGACACACCAAGATATGAGATATGACTAATATGACACACACCAAGATATGAGCCATGGCCAGCACACACACACGCGCACTAAGATATGAGCCATGGTTAGCACAGAAACACATCAAGATATGAGCCATGACTAGCACAGAAACACATCAAGATATGAGCCATGGCTTCACGGAAAAACACCAAGAAATGAACCATGTCTAGCACAGAAACACATTACGGTATCCATATGCTTGGGTTTGTTGTAGTCGGCAGACTCTTCTTAACGTGGGAATCATCGACATACGAGACGCAGGCTCCGGTTAACTGTTCACAGCTTCCGTTCAAACAGTTGTCCAGACATTTGAGAGTGCAGTAGTCTGACCCGTAGTACGTTTCCTTGCACGTACAGTCTGCACTTTCCGGGCCACATATGATGCCACAGCCATCAGAACACGTCTGTTCGCACTGTAGCCCAAAATTACCATCGGGACAAGTGTCATTACAGGTATAGCGAGGATGTTTACATTGTAGGCATTTTCCAGATTTTTCCTCACATAAAGGACAGACACTGAGACAAGACCCGGAGCAGTCGTATTCTTAGATCCCATGTGAACAGTTGCCGTGACACGTACCGATGAAGACGTTGCAGCCTTTGCTACACCCACTACACACTGCAAAAAACGACCAGGAATGGCCGTCCAGACAATAGATGTCTGTAAATGTTTGCACCTCACACACCGTCAGTGCACTGTCGGCCTGCGAAATGGTCGGTGGGAACTAAATCTTAATGTGTGCAATTGGCGTTTGTGTGTTGACTACAATAGTGTTCACATAAATGTTAGGGTATGATATATCATTATACTGGAATATTACGCCGCCACTGTCAGAGAAAGGATTTAGAGTGGCATTCTTTACCCGAATCATACCCAACTTGTATACATCTTTATCTACTGGAGTGAACGAACGTTTATGACCAAAACAGTTATTCTTCAATTTATGATATCAGTCAATATCCACATAGTTACTACGCATGCGTCCAATAAACAACACATCTGGTGACATGAGAAAATTATTTGTATTAATTTTTCCCTGTAGCAGTAGCAGTAGTTTCAATGAGAGTTGTAGCGGAGTAGGAACATCAGTGGTTGTAGTAACATCAGTAATAACAGTAGTAGTTGCAGTTGTGGAAGTAATAGTAGCACGGGGCAGTGTAGTAGTATCAACAAATGTAATGGTAGTAGCAGCAGCCGTAGTGTTATCAGCAGTAGTGATTTTTTTATAAGTAAGAAGAGTAATGGTAGTTGTAGTAGAATATGTAGTGTACTAGTAGTATTAGTAGTAGTACCAATATTAGCTTGTGTAGTAGTAGCAGTAGCATTAACAGTACAGGTAGTAGCAGCAGCAGATGTATCAGAATAATTATTAGTAGCAATAGTAGTAGTAGTTAGAGTAGTAGTAATAATAGTGGTGTCAACAAATGATGTCAAGTGATAGTCCAGATTACCCCTACTACATCAGAAACCTGTCTGAACTACATGCAATTTCTGTTCCACTATCCATTATTTCGTCTCATCTTCATGATGATATGTCAGAATATTGTACTTGCATGTCATATTAGAGTAATTTACCAGGCTTACCGATGCCAAGTGATAGTCCAGATTACCCCTACTACATCAGAAACTTGTCTGAACTACATGCAATTTCTGTTCCATTATCCATACTTTCGTCTCATCTTCATGATGATATGTCAGAATATTGTACTTGCATGTCATATTAGAGTAATTTACCAGGCTTATGACCACCCTGCACCTCTTCATATGTTCACAAAAAACGAACACAGACAACATATCACGCCCCATATATATATAGTATAATTACATAAGACATTTTCTCCACAAAACACAATAACCAGCATCAATTGGTTTTCAGTCTCTTATACATAATCTATTCAGCTTGAAACTGATGATACATTAACAATGTATATGAACGCCTACCGACAAATGAAAATAAAATAAAACCAAACTGTTTTTCTTTTAATTGAAACGTTCCTGTAAAATCAAGTACGAATATTTATAGTTGAATATAAACATATAGATAAGCGTATGTGTATACATCAATGTTCATATTTAGTAAGCTAAAATAAGAAGTGAAATAAATACAATTGTCCACATTACAATAAATACTAAATTAAAACAATAGTAAGCGCTTCTCCACTTCTTCCGTATTTCTTCATTTGAATTTCATCTTTGACGGGAGATATAGTTGTCAGGCTTTTGTTTTTCTCTTGGCATTACTTGCTTTTATATTTCCTTTTAGTTTCACTAGCTGTTATGTTTCCTGTTGGCTTCAACTGCTATGTTTCCTGTTGACTCCACTTGCCGTTGTTTCCTTTTGGCTTCACCTACTGATATATTTCCTTATGCCTTCACATCTGTTATATTTCCTGTGTGTTTCACATGCTGTTATGTTTCCTTTTGTCTTTACCTACTGTTATGTTTTCTGTTGGCTCAAAATCTGTTATGTTTCATGTTGCCTTCACCTGCTGCTATGTTTCATGTTGCCTTCACTTGCTGTTATGTTTCATGTTGCCTTCACTTGCTGTTATGTTTTCTGTTGGCTCCATATCTGTTATATTTCATGGGCTTCACCTGCTGCTATGTTTCATGTTGCCTTCACCTGCTGCTATGTTTCATGTTGCCTTCACCTGCTGCTATGTTTCATGTTGCCTTCACTTGCTGTTATGTTTCTTGTTGGCTCCACCTCTGTTCTAGTTTCTGTTGACTTTGCCTGAAATGTTTACTAGTGTTTCTAATATTTCATCAATTCAACTTGTTTTCAAAATCTAATTTTTAAAACGAATATCTCCTAGTAGAGTGCTTGCTTCTCTTATTGTTTTTTAAAATAGCGTTCACCTTCATTGGTATCACAACTTCCAAATGAAAAGTATTGTGTAGTTGTATGTAGTATTTGTTAATAATTGTGTCCGTTACAACCTTAGAAAATAGCAATGGCCTTACATAAAGATTATGGAAAGGATTTGGATAAATCTCTCAGATTTTCGCTCATCGCGGTCTTCGATCGCGAAATTTAAACTTTTCCCACTTATCCATAACAAGAGAAACCGTAAAGATAATTGGTTTTATTGCTGCGTTTATGAGAAGAACGATAACCGTTGTCCAGGCAAAAACGTTATTGTTGATTTCACGTCCCCAAAGGGACAATAAACCCATGAATCCTATTGGAAACCAGCAAAGAAAATTGGCCAGAGCTACACGCGACAGTTGTTTGACAACTATCATATCTCTAGACCCTCTTGATAGCGCGTTGGATGTAGTACCAGTACATCGGCTTTCTGACATGGTTTTAAATAAGGCTCTTTGGCCGCAAGCGATGACCAGACACATCAACAAATTCAACACGATAAACACGGCAAATGAGAACTCCCATCCTTTGTGTCGTTTAGTTGTTAAAGGTAAGCCAAGACACATGGCGTTAGAGGAATTTATTTTAAAATTAAAAACAATTGGAGTCAATGCCAGAATGGATCCAAGAATCCATGACACAAGAAGTGCAACATTTTTATCAAATTTAGAAAAACTACTTTGAACTAAGCGAAACTTCATCATTAAAAACCTGCCCACGGTGGTCAGGAAAACAAGGAATATTGATGTCTCACTAGAAAGCATAGCCAAGAAACCAGCAAGTCTGCATACAATGCTTTCTCTCCAGATCTTGTCATACAGAACATAAATGTCACGATAGTAATAGTCCGCCCCAATAATAATCATCAAATACACGCCCATGATAAAGTCTGACATACCCAAATGTGTAACAAATAGCCCATAGCCTGTTCGCAGAACTGATCTGCCCAAAATTACACGATAAAGAATAACCGTCACGTTACCAAGAACGGCAACGATTGCTACCACCCACAGAAGAATACGCTGAACGTTAAGTGCGATAAAATCAAAACAAGAAGAAATGGAGTCGTCAGGGGCGTGACACACATAGTAAGGAATGTTTGGTCCCCTAATTTGTGGACAGCATAATTCAAAACTGTCAGTGTATAGATGTTGACTTACAGAAAGCCCTTTATAGAAATCTTAATACACATTACCAAAGGGCAGTCCACGCACGTTAAGTGTCTGTGGGTAAAAGTTGATTGGAAACTTGTTTTTAGCATCAAAACTAGAGATCAATGTAAAACTCAAATCTAAATGTTTCAGGTTCTGTAAGCCCTCTAAAGTCATCTGACCTAAATTAGATAAAGATGTATATGAGAGGTCAATGACCTCCAGTAACGGGAAATCTAAAATGTCAACAAAATTCAGATGTGTGTTGTGAGATAAATTCAGGTATCTCAGATTGCATGATTCGTAAATATTAGAGAGAGAACTTACCAAAGAATGCATCTCATTATAGCTGAGATCCAGTTTTAAAATCTCAACAGCAAAATAGTCATTAGTTACTAAAAATAAATCTGTTATTCTGCAATTAGACCAGTCAATGAACAGGGCGAAGTCTAAAGTTTGTTCCGGGCTAGCATCTGATGATACTTCAAGACCGGAATATTTAATATATCGACCGTGATTGTATTTTTGATTTTTCAAATTCGACAAAGCAGTTGTGTAATTACATACCGTGACTGTCCCTGACACACATCGGAAACCTTCAGGACACTCCACATAACAGTCTATCTCATCGTCTCTGTGTGGACAGTCCGGATGTCCGTCACAAACTAGGTCAGGATGTAGACACACTTTACTATCCCAACATGCAAAGTTTCCAGTACACGGGCCAATATTTTGGTACTGCTCGTCTTCTCCTCTCGGGCAGTCTTCTTGTCCGTCAAGGGCGTAATGTTGATGAATGCAGTAAGTGTTAGGACATTTTACATATCCTTCAGGACACACAAAGTCCTTACAGTCCTCTAGATGAGACATTCGTCTACAGTCAAGAACAGGCCCATACTTGTCTTTGATGTAAACACATTTGGGTGCCCAGAAACTGCGACCTAAAATATTGTTACAAGTGAAGTCAGCTCGAGTTATTCCTCTACTCCCGTCTAATGATCTACCTGTTATATCACAGTCGCTCATGTTAGAGGTCAACTCAGGACTGAACACACAATTATTGAGGTAACAAATAAAGGCACTTCTTTTGTTTCTCTTTAAATACTCTTCGATGACATCACCCTCAGCAACACCACTATTTTTCCAAGCGCTACCACAAACATTACAATCAACCTGACCCTCATTATCGTAAATTAGAGGCAAGCATGAACCACTGCAACAATAAATTCCTGTACAGGTTTCTCCACAATCTGTATCTTTAACTTGCAAATACATGTTTATTGTGTCTGTCATACAAGCTGTCTCATCCCTCTTGTTGCTACAGTCGTTGAGAGAGTCACAGACAAGCATGTATGATATATATCTGTATTCCCCAGCATCGTCACCGCAGTCAAACATGAACCACTGCAACAATAAATTCCTGTACAGGTTTCTCCACAATCTGTATCTTTAACTTGCAAATACATGTTTCAAATTTAGCTTCCTTTAAATGTTGTGAAAAGCTCTTGCTTGCAATGTGAGTGGAGATAGACACAATGTTACCACCAAATTTGATAAAATCACCTTTAGTTAATGTTTGATTTAAACGTTCATCTCTGCTAGGTTTTATTCTCATCACGTATGTATCATCTAAGCTACCAAGGAGGGTCGCCTCCCACAGAACAATTCTCACTCCCGACTCACAGTCAACGTCCGTCCAACCATCAACAAAATGACCTTCACTACCGGAAATGTTAGTGACGTTATTCTCGTTGCTGCTCCAGAGAAACCTCCACACCACACATTGTCTACCTTTTACTAAAGATGGCCGACCTGCCAGCCAGTTATTTACAACCAGCGGACCATACCTGTTTGTGTATGTTTGTAACCAACGAAACCTGTTATCCTCACGTTTATTACCTCGATATAGACCGATGTATAATTCAGCAGTTGAATTGATTCCACGATTTTTAAACTCTCTCCTAAGCCAAGCTTGAAGAAAACGCATCTCCTCCTGACCTTCTATGACTACAAGAAATAAGGCTTCTAAATTGCATGTAAACAAAGAAGACAAACTATATGTTTGTTCATCTACCTTTAAATAATAGCAGGACAAAGATTCTGATCCATCATTATGTTCAAACACGTTTTTGTCGTACCAGCATTGACCACACATTTCCATTATTAATAATTGATAGTAAAAAGATAACTTCGTAAGCGCATTATAATGATATCCGAACGTTGGTTGTTCGGTATGTGTGTCTCCTACAACAACAGTGAATATTTTAATGGAATTATTGTGCTGCTCCACTAAGTTTGATACTTCGTTTATACCTTGCTTTAGGAATAGCCTCTTGCCGTCTAGAAATATCACAGCCACGTGACTCACGTTCTCCCGCACTCCGGCCATCTCAGAAAATAAACGTTGAACAAACTGTACTTTTAGGGCTACAGTCTCTTGTGTGTCCTTGAAATTATGTTTCTTTTCAGTCGTGTAATCTTGACCCCATATGATTGACGGTCATAAACTGAAGTACCAGGAAGTTACGTTAACAGTAGGATTAAAGGCGGAGAAGCTGTCACAGACGGCAGCAAACATAACATGTGGTAGCATAGTTGTGGTCAAGAAGAAATGAGTTGATACCATAGTTATGAAACTGCGTTGATAAAGAAATCCAAATTGACCATCGGTATCAGAAAGAAGAAACAAAATGTCCATCTCATCTGTAGAACAATTCAGTGTAGGAGAGTTTCGTGACTCACTTCCAAGAATCTCTGTAACGTCAACAATAGAACTTGCTGTTAATTGTCTCTGTAACGTCAACAATAGAACTTGCTGTTAATTGTCTCTGTAACGTCAACAATAGAACTTGCTGTTAATTGTCTCTGTAACGTCAACAATAGAACTTGCTGTTAATTGTCTCTGTAACGTCAACAATAGAACTTGCTGTTAATTGTCTTTGTTTTTACTGAGCAATTACAAATAAATTTACGTTCAGATTTAATCAATCTCTAAAGTCATTATCGTCACAAATGTTATCTATTTACACAATTTCTCTCCTGCATCATTTCGACAGATCTGCATTTAACAATTGCTTTACTTCACTTGTTTCTGCAAGACACTTAAAACGACTTTATCTACGTGTTTATTTTTGTTTTAAATATAATATATCTGGAGTTATGACTGTTAATTATCTTCTATCAAATTGTTATCTCTAGAAGGGAATAGGCAAATAATTGCAATACTGCGGTAAAGCTGGTAGCACGGAGCCAATGGTGGGGTGTACTTAACACTCCAAGGAATGGTGAAAGCTTTACAAGGAAGGAACACAACACAATACTGACGTTTCGGCCTGTGGGCTTCTTCGGAACACATGGACAACGACAACAAACGGTGAAGCACAATTATTTATAACTACATGTTAGATGATCGAGTGGAGGGAGAGGAAAGTAGGATGTTGAGATCAGAAAGGAGAGTGTAGAGAGAAATGTATGCTACATGAGGAGAGGTAGGATGAGCGTCATGATATATGAAATAGAAAAAGAGAAAACAATATTTTTAAAAAGTGAATCACTTAGCTCAAACAAGTCTATCCTCCGTGATGGAACACATCAGAATGACTTGATGAGTTAGGGCTGGGTCCAGAATGCAACACGTGACGGAAACACGCGGGTATAGAAGGACAAAGATTCTGTGGCGGGAAAAACAATCAGAAGGGGGCGTGGAGGGAAGGAGGAAACGAGGTTAGGCAAATCGGAGGTATGCGAAAAGTGGACAGGAGGAGAGGCGGCAGGTCAGAAGTGGACAGGAGGAGAGGCGGCAGGTCAGAAGTGGACAGGAGGAGAGGTGGCAGGTCAGAAGTGGACAGGAGGAGAGGCGGCAGGTCAGAAGTGGACAGGAGGAGAGGCGGCAGGTCAGAAGTGGACAGGAGGAGAGGTGGCAGGTCAGAAGTGGACAGGAGGAGAGGTGGAATGTCAGAAGTGGACAGGAGGAGAGGTGGCAGGTCAGAAGTGGACAGGAGGAGAGGTGGCAGGTCAGAAGTGGACAGGAGGAGAGGTGGAATGTCAGAAGTGGACAGGAGGAGAGGCGGCAGGTCAGAAGTGGACAGGAGGAGAGGCGGCAGGTCAGAAGTGGACAGGAGGAGAGGTGGCAGGTCAGAAGTGGACAGGAGGAGAGGTGGCAGGTCAGAAGTGGACAGGAGGAGAGGCGGCAGGTCAGAAGTGGACAGGAGGAGAGGCGGCAGGTCAGAAGTGGACAGGAGGAGAGGCGGCAGGTCAGAAGTGGACAGGAGGAGAGGCGGCAGGTCAGAAGTGGACAGAGTGAGAGGGAGTCTGGAAGAAGTGGAGCAATGGAGGAATGACACGCAAGAGGCATGCACCATAGGAGGTAAAGAGGTTGGGAAATGACAGAACAAAGGGGGATAATAAGGGTCCTGGGAGAGGAATGAAAGTGGACATAAGAATAAGGGGGTACTGGAATATTAGGTATAGAGGAATAGGGACTATAAGTGTATAGAGAAGAAAGGGGTTAGTTGGGAGTAGCTCAGCAGAAAGGTGGTGGGAAGGACGAGGATGAATAGAAATGGGCAGAGAGATGGTATAGCCCAGGTGGAGATGTGACTCAGTGATAAAGAGGTGAAGGACCTGTAGGTAGTCAGAAGAGATGGGACGGGGGTTTGGATGAAGAAGGAAAGATAGGGGTTACTCAAAGGGGATATCTATATATATATATATATATATATATATATATATATATATATATATATATATATATATATAAATAGATTACTCAAAGGGGATGGGAGCCGCGATAGCTCAGTGGTTAGTGAACTGGACTACCACGGACAAGGGGTAGGGTTCGATCCCAAAAGACGGCTTCCGGGTTCACCCAGCCTTAAATGGGTACCGGATTTTTTTTCTGGGAAAGTAAAGCAGCACGGGTGTAATACTGACCACATTACCCCAAAAATCATGTGCTGAAGGTCTGTAAAATATAGGGCCACTAACACCATATTTCCCTATACGCCACTTGGCGTGATGGGGGTACTTTACTTTTTTACTCAAAGGGGATATGTATATATATATATATATATATATATATATATATATATATATATATATATATATATATATATATATATATATATATATATATATATATATATATATATATATATATATATATATATATATATATATATATATATATATATATATAAATTGATTACTCAAAAGGTATATGAAAAGAAAGGTTGGACGAGGAGTAGACAACCCGAGAAGTAGAATAGGAAGAGAAGTCCATATGTGGGAGGATGGAGTCGGAGGAAGAAGGGTCCTCAGAGGGACGGGGATACATTGATGCCACGAGGGGTGAGGCAACCCCAACGGGCGAGCAGACGGTGCTCAAGAGTGAGCCAGCTGTGGTGATCAGAGGAGCATGACACTAGGCCAGTTATCAAGACAATCCAGTCTTACCCCGATGGCCCCTCGAGTAAAAGTGGGCTGCAACAGGAGTGCCCGCTTCTCTGGTGGTTTAGGTGTTCGCGGCACCTAGTACCGATACGTCGAACAGACTGGCGGATGTTGGTCAACTTGCATCGCTTACAAATGATGGCATAAATGATGTTTCGCGATGAGCAAGTGAAAACCTCAACTCTTTTGACTTCGTTGGCAATTTCTTCACCCAGATTAGCGGTGTTGCGATGGGCACTATAATTGGCCCTAGCTATGCTTGTCTCTTCATGGGCTACCTCGAGCACCAAATCATCCAAACCTACCAGGACCCACTTCCTCTTATCTATCGTAGGTACATCGATGACTGCATCGGTCTGACTGACCTTCCAGAGGATGAGATCTCCTGTTTCATCGAATATGTCGGACATTTCCACTCCTCCATCCACATCACCTTCCACATCTCCACCTCCTCCAAGACATTCCCTAGACATCCTAGTCTCCATGGGCAACTCTCACCTTCTCACCTCGGTCTTCTACAATACCACTGACTCCCACAGTTTCCTCCGCTACGACCCCTCTCACCCTACGTCCTGTAGAACTCTCTTCCATATTCCCAGCTTCTCAGACTTCGTCGCCTTTGCCAAGACGATGAAGATTTCCTTCACAATGCCCACCTTATGCTTGACTTCTTCCGCCGACGCCTCTATCCAGAAGCAGCTCCCCTCCCTACCCTGCGTCGAGTTCTCCACACTTCACATCAGTCTGCTATCACCTCGTCTACTCATCCCCCTTTGACAGAGTAGTGCTCGCCCTTACCTAACACTCTCACCACTACGCTGTGATTAACATCATTCACCGCTACCTCCCTATTCTCCGATCTGACCCGACTAATCGTCTGCTCGTCCCCGACCCGCCATTAGTGGCTTTTAGACGTGACCAGAATCTTCGAGACTTTCTTGTCAGGGGCCGTCTTCCTGCTGCCCTCCTTAGCCATCGAGGCACTATCCGCTGCAACCGCAGAGTATGTAATACTTGTGACCACGTTCTCCAGACTGATACTGTCCTCTTACCTAACGGTCATTTCGCCATCAGAGAGGGATTCATTTGCACATCTCAAAACATCATTTATGCCATCATTTGTAAGCGATGCAAGTTGACCTACCCCGCCAGTCTGGTCGACGTATCGGTGGTAGGTGCCGTGAACACTTAAATGACATCACCCGAGAAGCGGGCACTCCTGTAGAAGACCACTTTAACTCGAGGGGCCATCGGGGTAAGACTGATGTCTTGATAACTGGCCTAGTGTCATGCTCCTCTGATCACCACAGTCTGCTCGCTCTTGAGCACCGTCTGCTAGCCCGTTGGGGTTGCCTCACCCCTCGTGGCATCAATGTATCCCTGTCCTCCTGAGGACCCTTCTTCCTCCGGCTCCATCCTCCCACATATGGACTTCTCTTCCTATACTACTTCTCGGGTTGTCTACTCCTCGTCCATCATTTCTTTCCATATCCCCTTTGAGTAACCCCTATCTTTCCTTCTTCATCCAACCCCCCGTCCCATCTCTTCTGACTACCTACATGTCCTTCACCTCTTTATCACCGTATCACATCTCCACCTGGGCTGTACCATCTTTCTGCTCATTTCTATTGATCCTCGTCCTTCCCACCACCTCTCTGCTGATCTACTCCCAGCTCACCACTTCCTTCTCTATTCACTTGTAGTCACTATTCCTCTATACCTATTATTCTATCCCCCCCTCACCCCGCCTTTTTCTGATGTTAACTTTCATTCCTCTCCCGGGACCCTTATTAACCCCCTTTGTTCTATCATTTCCCAACCTCTTTGCCTTTCTTTTGTGCATGCCTCTTGCGTGTCATTCCTCCATTGTTCCACTTCTTCCAGACTCTCTTTTTTATGTTTACTTCTGACCTGCCGCCTCTCCTCCTGTCCACTTTTTACATATCTCAGATTCGCCTATTCCTCTATTTTGCCCCTCACCCCTGCCCCCTTCTGAGTGATTTTCCCGCCACAGGTTCTTTATCCTTCTATACCCGCGTGTTTCCGTCGCGTGTTGCATTCTGGACCCAGCCCTAACTCACCAAGTCATTCTGATGTGTTCCATCACGGAGGATAGACTTGTTTGAGCTAAGTGATTCACTTTCTAAAATAATTTTTTTCTCTTTTTTTATTTCATATATCTTGACGCTCATCCTACCTCTCCACATGTAGCATAAACTTCTCTTTTCTCTCTCTTTTCTCTCTCTTTTCTTATCTCAACATCCTACTTTCCTCTCCCTCCACTCGATCATCTAACATGAGTTATAGATAATTGTGCTTCACCGTTTGTTGTCGTTGTCCTTGTATTCCGAAGAAGGCCACAGGCCGAAACGTCAGTATTGTGTTGTTATCTCTTAAACATTATGTTATTAAAAACGGAAAAAAAATTAATAAGACACAACAGAGAGTGTGACGTAAAAGTCTGGGGTGGGGGGGTGGGGGGGTTGTGCAGATTTTAACAACAGACTTGTGACCCTTTTCGTTACCGACATCAGTGGTCGAGCTACTACATCCGCTCAAATGTACAAGAGCACAAGTTTTGGAGATTTGGTTCAATTTCTGGAGATATTTAATATAGCGGATACAAGTATGTGAGAACAGCACTAGCCTGACGGGTGTAACTGTTTTAACGGAGGACTTTGACTTGTGGAAGAACTTAAAGATTCACTCATTTTTCTCTCGGGCGGAGGTCATGGTAACGGAGGAACATCCAAACAGAAACAAGGATGGGCCAAATAGCGCATGTCGACATCCACTCGACGAGAAGAATTATCTCCTACATCAAACCAAGATACAGCCTTCCGAAGACGTAGTGTGTCAGCCAAACGGTTGGTTTAGGGGAACAATGATGTCACACAAGCATAGACGAGTACTGGCCATACAACCAGAACATGTTGTGTCGTGATGTTATTTATAACCCTCATCCAGTGAAGGACAGAGAGTCAAGTTCGCACCATCAAAAGACGTGATAGCCGAAGAGACCCCCTCCCTTATCCACAAGAACAGCGTGACCTGGCATGTCAAAAGACGTGATAGCCGAAGAGAAAGACCCCCTCCCTTATCCACAAGAACAGCGTGACCTGGCATGTCAAAAGACGTGATAGCCGAAGAGACCCCCTCCCTTATCCACATGAACAGCGTTACTGCGCATGTCAAAAGACCATTTTTACCCTGGGAAGTCTTTGCAAAAGCCTTTCTAATCTTGAAGATTATAGACAGTATTACCACTTGTTGCAATAAGGTGGAGATCACACTGTTAGACGAATCTACAGTATTTTGGGCTGTGGGAACTAGAGGACGCACAGAAGAGATTGCATTCTTTCACCAAAATCCGCAATTAATAAAGTATGTTATTGGTTGTGAAAACGGTAGAAGAGGAACGAAAGATATCGAAATAAATCTTTACAGTTTACCTAACCGTTATTTAGCACATTTCTTTCGTTTACATTACCAAACAAAACATTGCTGAAGATAGAATTTCTGCAGACAGGTGTCGACATCACGGAAAAAGGTCATTATTGTCAAACTTCCCCAAAAAAGGAGACCTTATTCGCTGTGAACATTAGAGAGGTCTAAACAGGCTATCAGTACCGGGAAGATTTTTAACCGAGGACTTCTCCAACGCACAAAGAATAGCGTGGAACGAAACATTAGAGAAGAGCAGGCAGACTTTACAAGTGGGAGATCATGTACGGACCAAATCTTCCTCTTTGAGAACTATTGTAGAACAGTCATTGGAATGGAATCCATACTTATATATAAACTTCATTGACTTCCATCATCCATCGATTTAAAAAAAAATAATATATATTCATACGGTTCTCCGGATAAAATCGTCAATATGCTAACGGACATGTACGACGGCAACCAATGCTGTGTAAGACATGTACAATGGCAACCAGTGCTGTATAAAACAAGTACGACGGCAACCAGTGATGTGTAAGACATGTACGACGGCAACCAGTGATGTGTAAGACATGTACGACAACAACCAGTGCTGTGTAAGACATGTACGACGGCAACCAGTGCTGTGTAAGACATGTACGACAGCAACCAGTGCTGTGTAAGACATGTACGACAACAACCAGTGCTGTGTAAGACATGTACAATGGCAACCAGTGCTGTATAAAACAAGTACGACGGCAACCAGTGCTGTGTAAGACATGTACGACAACAACCAGTGGTGTGTAAGACATGTACGACAGCAACCAGTGCTGTGTAAGACATGTACGACAACAACCAGTGCTGTGTAAGACATGTACGACAGCAACCAGTGCTGTGTAAGACATGTACGACAACAACCAGTGCTGTGTAAGACATGTACGACAGCAACTAGCGCTTTTAAGACATGTACGGCAACAACCAGTGCTGTGTAAGACATGTACGACAACAACCAGTGCTATGTAAGACATGTACGACAACAACCAGTGCTATGTAAGACATGTACGACAACAACCAGTGCTATGTAAGACATGTACGACAACAACCAGCGCTGTGTAAGACATGTACGACGGCAACCAGCGCTGTGTTAGACATGTAAGACGGCTACCAGTGCTGTGTAAGACGTGTACAACGGCAATAAGTGATATGTCTGGGCCCGCAATAGACTTAGAGACATTTGACGCTCAACTAGTCTCATTGTCTCAGCACCAATCTCTCCTATAACAAGCAGTGCTGTGTCTGGGCCCACAATTGACTTAGAGACATTTGACGCTCAACTAGTCTCATTGTCTCAGCACCAAGCTCTCCTATAACAAGCAGTGCTGTGTCTGGGCCCACAATAGACTTAGAGACATTTAACGCTCAACTAGTCTCATTGTCTCAGGACCAAGCTTTCCTATAACATTCAGTTCTGTGTCTGGGCCCACAATAGACTTAGAGACATTTAACGCTCAACTAGTCTCATTGTCTCAGGACCAAGCTTTCCTATAACAATCAGTGATGTGTCTGGGCCCACAATAGACTTAGAGACATTTGACGCTCAACTAGTCTTATGGTCTCAGGACCAAGCTCTCCTATAACAACCAGTGCTGTGTCTGGGCCCACAATAGACTTAGAGACATTTGACGCTCAACTAGTCTCATTGTCTCAGGACCAAGCTCTCCTATAACAATCAGTGCTGTGTCTGGGCCCACAATAGACTTAGAGACATTTGACGCTCAACTAGTCTCATTGTCACAGGACCAAGCTCTCCTATAACAATCAGTGCTGTGTCTGGGCCCACAATAGACTTAGAGACATTTGACGCTCAACTAGTCTCATTGTCTCAGCACCAGCTCTCCTATAACAATCTGTGCTGTGTCTGGGCCCACAATAGACTTAGAGACATTTAACGCTCAACTAGTCTCATGGTCTCAGCACCAAGCTCTCCTATAACAAGCAGTGATGTGTCTGGGCCCACAATAGACTTAGAGACATTTGACGCTCAACTAGTCTTATGGTCTCAGGACCAAGCTCTCCTATAACAACCAGTGCTGTGTCTGGGCCCACAATAGACTTAGAGACATTTGACGTTCAACTAGTCTCATTGTCTCAGGACCAAGCTCTCCTATAACAATCAGTGCTGTGTCTGGGCCCACAATAGACTTAGAGACATTTGACGCTCAACTAGTCTCATTGTCTCAGGACCAAGCTCTCCTATAACAATCAGTGCTGTGTCTGGGCCCACAATAGACTTAGAGACATTTGACGCTCAACTAGTCTCATTGTCTCAGCACCAGCTCTCCTATAACAATCTGTGCTGTGTCTGGGCCCACAATAGACTTAGAGACATTTAACGCTCAACTAGTCTCATGGTCTCAGCACCAAGCTCTCCTATAACAATCAGTGCTGTGTCTAGGCCCACAATAGACTTAGAGACATTTAACGCTCAACTATTCTCATTGTCTCAGCACCAAGCTGATCAGAAAGTCGACTTAGATGATTTGAAGATCGCTGTATTAATTAAGCTTAACATCCGCTGGGATCAACACATTGCAAATAACAAAAAAATGTCAGAAGATTAGGCATTAAGAACATAAATAAAGAATTGAAAAGAAGACGTTTCGAATGGTTAGGCCACGTCCTTCAAATGAAACGAACCAGGCATCTGGTATTTACATGGACCCCACTTGGTAAACGAAATAGAGACAGACCATGAGGGACATGGCGACGTGATAAAATAAAAGAAGCGAGCAGGTCGTGGCGAGAGTTGTCCATGCTTGCTCCAGACAGGATTGGGTTGCGATCCTGTGCTCCCACCGGTGCTCAGGGATTACGAAGAAGAGTCTTGATAATTTCTTAACTGGAACAGTTAACTATCAAATGTGAAGTAAATTAACTGAAATGAACATTATTTGAAAATACATAGCTTTATTACAAAGTATGGTAATAGATAATTAGCTAACTAGCTGGCGTTAGTAGGAAATGAGTAAAATACTTAACGACATCTCAAGCAATATGTCAATTAATAACATCAGAAATTGCATGTATAAGTTATACACTAGGCCACGACAGCACTAGTGTAATGTATCGGTAAAAGTATAAACATACGATTGTATGTGACAGCTTTACTAAGTGACGATAGCTCAAAAAAATTGGAACTTTCAATCACACGTCTTCATCTATAATACAAGACTGACGGTGTACAAGACGACTACATGATTGCATGAATTTACATAAATTTACTTAATAGAGTCTTTTGAGAGATCGCCAAGATGTCCGAAAGAAGCGACTACACGGTGCGTGTGGTCAGACAAATGGTCACTGTTAATCACGTGATTACGCAAATAGTACGAGTTCGACATATGTTCTTAAGTAGGAACGTAAGATAAGGCCTTCAATTGTTATATTATCTGAACATCATCATGTACCAAGCCTGCTGGTGTAGGTAATCATGTCTCTCCATAACTTTCCATCTCAACAGTTATTTATCATTGCTGTTGTTGACCTGTGGCCAAGTCATTCTCTTAAGCTGTCTGGTATCGTTTCTCTTTGCTTCCTTCTATCTCTTTGTCCCTCAATTTCCCCAGTTGATACTATGTACCCATATGTTCCCTTCTCATTACATGGCCAGAAAATATGTTGATTACTTCTTCCTAATTTTTTATATCTGATTAATATTTGCTTTCGCCTCTTTCAGAACGTTTTCATTACTCTTCTTAGCTGTCCATGGTATTTTCAACATTCTTCTGTAAAATCACATTTCTACAGTCTCCAGTGATTTTCTTGTCTGTTGTCCTATTGTCCAGGATTCACAGCCATGTGTTAAGACTGGCTCAACATAACATTCAAAAAATCTTTTTTTCTGGTTTCTCTTGTCAAAAATTGATTGCACAGTATTTTTCTCATTTATTTTGAGTGAAAAGGGGGGGGGGTGTTGGCCGCGGGGGAAGCTGTTTTTTGCTTTTGCTTTTGCTGTTTTCATCGCTTTCGTACATCTACCACCTGTGGTTAACTATGTTCCCAGATATGTACATTAATGTACATGTTTTAGTATTATTTCACTTGTCTTTATTGTGCATTGCGCTGGTGTCCTGTTCTTTGTTGCTACCATTATTCTGTCTCCAAGCTATTACGGCTCAGTCCTTTATTTTATTTTCCTTTCTTTATAATTTTCTTTGCGTAACTTCCTTATGTATTATACTATCCTTGTCTTTCCACTATAATGTCTAGCATGTTTTGTAACTCATCTTCACTCTTATCAACTGTATCATCATCATCCCTTTGAATATGTGTTTTATGACCTCATATTGTTATTCCAGGCATGTCCCTTATGGATCTTAATATACTCTCACTATATATATTAAACAAATCTGGTGGCAGCACACAGCCTTGTCTAACACTCTATTTTACTTGTTGAAAAATTCCCAATTGATTTCCAGTTCTTATGGCCGCTGTTTGTTGCAAGTACATGTTCTTTATTATTCTTAGATCTTTACTGTCTGAGTTTATGCCTTCTAAATTGTTGATTCTTCCTTTGTGCTCGACTTTGTCAAATTCTTTGTTATAATTTATGAAACATAGGTATACATCTGTTTTCACCTATATGGCTCTTTCTTCAAAAGATCGTATGATATATATGGCATGTGAGTTATACAACTGGAGGACGAGCAGTAAGATCCGATAATGGAAGGCGAGTAGTGAGATACGAAGATGGAGGGCGAATAGTGAGATCCGAGAATGGAGGACGAGTATTGAGATTAGAGGGTGAAAGAGGGTTAGGAAATTCCAAGAATGCAGGGTGAATTGAGAGATCCGAGTTTTCACTGAGAGTAGTGATATCCGTAAATGGAAGATGAGTTGTGATATCCGTGAATGGAAGATGAGTTGTGAGATCCGTGAATGGAGGATGTATTGTGAGATCCGAGAATGTAGGGCGAGCAGTGAAATCCAAGAATGGAGTGTGATTTGTTTGTGAGATCCCAGAATGGAGTGTGATTTGTTATATTCGAGAATGGAAGATGAGTTGTGAGATTCGAGAATATAGGGCGAGCAGTGAAATCCGAGAAGAGAGAGTGAGTTGTGAGATCCGAGAATGACGGGCGAGTAGTGAAATATAAGAATGGAGGGTGAGTTGTAAATTCCGGGAACGGAGTGTGAGTTTTAAATTCCGAGAACGCAGGTTGAGCTGTGAGATCCGAGAATCGAGGGCGAGCGGTGAAATCCGAGAATGGAGGGTGAGTTGTGAAATCCGATAATGGAGGGTGAGCAGAGAAATCCGAGAATGAAGGGCGAGTTATAATATCCGAGAATTAGCAGCTGTGTTGTGAGATCCAAAAATGGAGTACGAAAAGTGAAATTCGAGAATATAGGGCCAGGAGTGAGATCCGAGAATGGAGTGCGAGTAATGAGATCCGAGATTGAGAGATGGTTAGGAAGATCTGAGAATGGAGGGTGAATAGAGAGATCCGAGAATGGATGGTGAGAGTACTGAGATCCGAGAATGGATGGTGAGTGTACTGAGATTCGAGAATGGATGGTGAGCAGTGAAAATCGGGAATGGAGTTGAGAGACCCGAGAATGAAAGGCGAACAGTGAAATCCATGAAAAGAGAGTGAGTTGTGAGACCCGCGAATGGAGGCTGAGTTGTAAGATTCGAGAATTGATGGCGAATATTGAAATCTGCGAATGGAGGGTGAGTTGTGAGACCCGAGGATGAAAGGCGAACAGTGAAATCCATGAAAGGAGAGTGATTTGTGAGACCCGAGAATGGAGGTTGAGTTGTGAGATTAGAGAATGGAAGGCGAGCAGTGAAATCCGAGAATTGAGGGCGAGAAGTGAGATCCGAGAATTGAGGGCGAGAAGTGAGATCCGAGAAGTGAGATCCGAGAATTGAGGGCGAGAAGTGAGATCCGAGAATTGAGGGCGATAAGTGAGATACGAGAATTGAGGGCGAATTGTGAGATCCGAGAATTGAGGGCGAGAAGTGAGATACGAGAATTGAGGGCGAGAAGTGAGATCCGAGAATTGCGGGTGAGAAGTGAGATACGAGAATTGAGGTCGAGAATTGAGGGTGAGAAGTGTGATCCGAGAATTGAGGGTGAGAAGTGTGATCCGAGAATTGAGGGCGAGAAGTGAGATACGAGAATTGAGGGCGAGAAGTGAGATCCGAGAATTGAGGGTGAGAAGTGAGATACGAGAATTGAGGTCGAGAATTGAGGGCGAGAAGTGAGATCCGAGAATTGAGGGTGAGAAGTGTGATCCGAAAATAGAAAGTGCTTTGTTCAACTTATACACTAAGCAGATATTTAAAGACAGTATTGTGATACCAGGACTAAACATTAAAGTATGTATAATTAATAACCTAAGATATGATATCATATTAAGTGCAGAAAAATCCAGAAGACCAAGAATAACTTGTGAAGAAAATACATAAGACAAGCAGCGAATATGTTAGTACATGTATATAAATATTAAACAGACTAAAACTAACAATATAAGCATATAAGAAATAAAAAATATTCAAGTGAATATTGAAGTTGGCGGAAAGAATCTAGAAAGAGTTCAAGGATATAGCTGCTATATTGAACACATAATCTTGTATTGAAAATATAAGGCATATACAAAACAAATGAATAACAACAGCGCAGAAGCAATTTTAGCAACATGAAAACTATACTTACATCAAAGCAAGTGACATAAGAACTAAAACTATGAATTGTAAAATGTTACATCTACTCAATTTTTCTGCTTGGTCATAAACGTGGCCACGTGAAAATATACAATGATAAATGACATATTTTGGGAAAATGTGAAGAGACCTAATACTCAACTCAAAGTGATCTTGAGAGGGAAGACAAACGGAGGTAGACGAGGATGAGGAAGACCAAGACGGAAGTTGTCTAATGACATCAACAATTTAACAGGTGAACCTATGACAACATGCACCACGAAGATAAGAAACAAAGAAAAATGGCGCTCATGGTAACCAACCTTCGATGGGAAAACGGAAGTGAAATAATGAAGTGAGATCTGAGAAAGAGTACCGGTATGTGAGATTGGATAATGGGGGTCAATAGTGAGATCAGAGAAAAGAGGGCCAGTATTGAGATCAGGGAAATGAGGGCCAGTAGTGAGATCAGAGAAAAGAGGGCCAGTAGTGAGATCAGAGAAAAGAGGGCCAGTAGTGAGATCAGAGAAAAGAGGGACAGTAGTGAGATCAGAGAAAAGAGGGCCAGTAGTGAGATCAGAGAAAAGAGGGCCAGTAGTGAGATCAGAGAAAAGAGGGCCAGTAGTGAGATCAGAGAAACGAGGGCCAGTAGTGAGATCTGAGAAAAGATGGCCAGTAGTGAGATCAGAGAAAAGAGGGCCAGTAGTGAGATCAGAGAAAAGAGGTCGAGTAGTGAGATCAGAGAATGAGGGCCTGTTGTAACCGTCTGTTACCGAGGCCTCATTATGAGGGAAGTTAAGAATAGTGACACTGTGACCTTCCAGGCATGTCGTAAGAGGTTACTAAGGAGATTGATCGATGGCTTCACAAGCTGCCATTGTAAAAAAAGTATTGTTATGGAAAAAAAGCCATGGATTTTAGAAGCAGTGATCTCCGCAATATGTGTCATTTTGGTATTCAAGGTTTCTGTTTTTGAGATTGTGGTCCTGACCTATGTGCCGTCTTCGGCTCGAAATGACAATAGATAGTGAGATCAGACAAGGAAGTCGGAACGTGTGATCTGCAAATGGACGCCAGTGGAGCGATAGTTGAATAGAGGGCGATTTCTGAGATTTGAAAATAGAGAGCGAGTTGTGAGATCGGAAAATAGAGAGCGAGTTATGAGATCGGAAAATAGAGAGCGAGTTGTGAGATCGGAAAATAGAGAGCGTGTTATAAGATCGGAAAATAGAGAGCGAGTTGTGAGATCGGAAAATAGAGAGCGAGTTGTGAGATCGGAAAATAGAGAGCGAGTTATGAGATCGGAAAATAGAGAGCGAGTTGTGAGATCGGAAAATAGAGAGCGAGTTGTGAGATCGGAAAATAGAGAGCGAGTTGTGAGATCGGAAAATAGAGAGCGAGTTGTGAGATCGGAAAATAGAGAGCGAGTTATGAGATCGGAAAATAGAGAGCGAATTGTGAGATACAAAAATAGAGGGTGAGTTATGAGATCGGAAAATAGAGAGCGAGTTATGAGATCGGAAAATAGAGGGCGAGTTATGAGATCGGAGAATAGAGAGCGAGTTATGAGATCGGAAAATAGAGGGCGAGTTATGAGATCGGAGAATAGATGGCGATTTGTCAGATCGGAAAACAGAGGGTGAGTTATGAGATCGGAGAATGAAGGCGAATTGTGAGATCGGAAAACAGAGGGTGAGTTGTGAGATCGGAGAATAGAGGGCGAGTTGTGAGATCGGAGAATAGAGGGCGAGTTATGAGATCGGAAAACAGAGGGTGAGTTGTGAGATCGGAGAATAGAGGGCGAGTTGTGAGATCGGAGAATAGAGGGCGAGTTATGAGATCGGAAAATTGAGGGCGAGTTGTGAGAACGGAAAATAGAGGGCGAGTTGTGAGATCGGAAAATAGAGGGCGAGTTATGAGATCGGAAAATAGAGGACGAGTTGTGAGACCGGATAATAGAGGGCGAGTTGTGAGATCGGAAAATTGAGGGCGAGTTGTGAGATCGGATAATAGAGGGCGAGTTGTGAGATCGGAAAATTGAGGGCGAGTTGTGAGATCGGATAATAGAGGGCGAGTTGTGAGATCGGAAAATTGAGGGCGAGTTGTGAGATCGGATAATAGAGGGCGAGTTGTGAGATCGGAAAACAGAGGGCGTGTGGTGAGATTGGAGAATAGAGGGCGAGTTGTGGGATCGGAAAATAGATGACGAGTTGTGAGTTCGGGTAATAGAGGGTGAGTTGCGAGATTTGAGAATAGAGGGCGTGTTGTGAGATCGGCAAATAAATCGCGAGTCGTAAGTTCGGAAAATAGATTGCGAGCTGTGAGTACGGAAAATTGAGAGCGAGTTGTAAGATCGGAAAATAGAGGACGAATTGTGAGATCGGAGAATAGAGAGAGAGAGTTTTAAGTTCGTAGTATATAGGACGAGTTGTACGATTGGAGAATAGAGGGCAAGTAGTGAGATCTGAGAATGAAAGGCAGTGGTGAAGTAGAAAAATAAGGTCAGCATTGAGATCCGAGATTCCAGGGCCTGCCGTGAGATTCGAGAATAACAAGCCAGTGGTGAGATACGAGAATAGAATGCGAATAGTGATATATGTGAATAGAGTGCAGGAAGTGAAGTCCGAGAATAAAAGGCGAGTAGTGAGATCTGATAATAGAATGCGAGTAGTGAGATCCGAGAATAGAATAGGAGCAGTGAGATCCGTGAATATAGTGTATGAAGTGAAGTCCGAGAATAAAAGGCGAGTTGTGAGATCCGGGAATAGAATGTGAGTAGTGAGATCAGTGAATAGAATGCAGGAAGTGAAGTCCGAGAATAGAAAGCGAGTAGTGAGATCCGATAATAGAATGTGAGTAGTGAGATCAGTGAATAGAATGCAGGAAGTGAAGTTCGAGAAAAAAATGCAGGAAGTGAAGTCCGAGAATAGAATGCGAGTAGTGAGATCAGTGAATAGAATGCAGGAAGTGAAGTTCGAGAAAAAAATGCAGGAAGTGAAGTCCGAGAATAGAATGCGAGTAGTGAGATCCATGAAAAGGATGTGAGTGGTGAGATCCCTGAATAGAGTGCAGGAAGTGAAGTCCGAGAATAGAATGTGTGTAGTGAGATCCGAGAATAGAATGTGATTAATGAGATCCGAGAATAGAATGTGATTAGTGAGATCCGTGAATAGAATGTGAGTAGTGAGATCCGAGAATACAATGCAGGAAGTGAAGTCCGAGAATACAATGTGTGTAGTGAGATCCGAGAATAGAATGCAGGAAGTGAAGTCCGTGAATAGAATGTGTGTAGTGAGATCCATGAATAGAATGTGATTAGTGAGATCCGTGAATAGAATGTGAGTAGTGAGATCCGAGAATACAATGCAGGAAGTGAAGTCCGAGAATACAATGCGTGTAGTGAGATCCGAGAATAGAATGCAGGAAGTGAAGTCCGAGAATAGAATATGTGTAGTGAGATCTGAGAATAGAATGCAGGAAGTGAAGTCCGAGAACAGAATGTGAGTAGTGAGATCTGAGAATAGAATGCAGGAAGCGAAGTCCGAAAATAGAATGCAGGAAGTGAAGTCCTAGAATAGAATATGTGTAGTGAGATCCCAGAATAGAATGCAGGAAGTGAAGTCCGAGAATAGAATGTGAGTAGTGAGATCTGAGAATAGAATGCAGGAAGTGAAGTCCGAAAATAGAATGTGTGTAGTGAGATCCGAAAATAGAATGCCAGCAGCGTGATCCGTGAATAGAGTGCAGGATATGAAGTCAGAAAATAAAAGGCGAGTATTGAAGTCAAAGGAATGAAAACGAGTTGTTAGATCCCAGAACAAGATCAAGCAATCTAAATCTGGGAGTTGTATAGTGAGGTCCAAAAATAGAAGGCGAATAGTTAGTAACACGCGAGAATAGAGAGTGACTATTGAAATCAGTTATTAAAAAGTTAGTAGCGATGTCCAAGAATAGATGGCGCGTAGTGAGATCCAAGAATAGATGGCGCGTAGAGAGATAAAAGAAAAGGTGCCGGAAGTGAGATCCGACAAGAGAAGAAGAGTATTGAAATCAGAGTAAAACATGGCAAGAATTGTGATCTGTGAATGAATACCAGATCCGATAATAGAGGGCGAGTAGCTAGATCAGGCAATAGATGGCGTTTAGTGAGATCAGACAATAGAGGACGAGTTGCGAGATCAGACAATAGTGGGTGAGTAGTGAGATCAGACAATAGAGGGCATGTAATGATATTAGACAATAGAGGGCGAGTAGTGAGATCAGACATAGAGGGCATGTAATGATATTAGACAATAGAGGGCGAGTAGTGAGATCAGACGATAGAGGGCGAGTAGTGAGATCAGACGATAGAGGGCGAGTTGCTAGATCAGGCAATAGATGGCGTTTAGTGAGATCAGACAATAGAGGACGAGTTGCGAGATCAGACAATAGTGGGCGAGTAGTGAGATCAGACAATAGAGGGCGAGTAGTGAGATCAGACATAGAGGGCGAGTAGTGAGATCATAGAGGGCGAGTAGTGAGATCTAACAATAGTGGGCGAGTAGTGAGATCTAACAATAGAGGGCGAGTAGTGAGATCAGACAATAGAGGGCGAGTAGTGAGATCAGACAATAGAGGGCGAGTAGTGAGATCAGACCATAGAGGGCGAGTAGTGAGATCTAACAATAGAGGGCGAGTAGTGAGATCTAACAATAGAGGGCGAGTGCGAGATCAGACCATAGAGGGCGAGTAGTGAGATCAGACAATAGAGGGCGAGTAGTGAGATCAGACAATAGAGGGCGAGTAGTGAGATCAGACCATAGAGGGCGAGTAGTGAGATCAAGAAATAGAGGGCGAGTAGTGAGATCTAACAATAGAGGGCGAGTAGTGAGATCAGAAAATAGAGGGCATGTAATGATATTAGACAATAGAGGGCGAGTACTGAGATCAGACAATAGAGGGCGAGTAGTGAGATCAGAAAATAGAGGGCATGTAATGATATTAGACAATAGAGGGCGAGTACTGAGATCAGACAATAGAGGGCGAGTAGTGAGATCAGACAATAGAGGGCGAGTAGTGATATAAGACAACAGAGGTCGAGTAGTGAGATCAGAAAATAGAGGGCGAGTTGTGAGATCAGACAATAGAGGGCGAGTAGTGATATTTAGAACAAAGGGTGACTAGTGAGATCCGAAAATTACGGCGAGTAGTGAGATCAGAACAAAGAGGACATGTAATGATATTAGACAATAGAGGGCGAGTAGTGAGATCAGACAATAGAGGGCGAGTAGTGATATAACACAACAGAGGTCGAGTAGTGAGATCAGAAAATAGAGGGCGAGTAGTGAGATCAGACAATAGAGGGCGAGTAGTGATATTTAGAACAAAGGGTGACTAGTGAGATCCGAAAATTACGGCGAGTAGTGAGATCCTTGAATATAGGGTGGGTGGTGAGATTCGCATTTGAGGGCGAGGAGTGAGATCCGATAATAGAGGACGAATAATAAAATGCGAGAATGTGGACGTTTTGTGAGATCCCAAAAAAAAGAGCAAGTTCAGTGAATAGAAAGCGAGTAGTGAGATTCGAGAATTTGAAGAAGAATAACGGGTTCAAGCAGCGTCGGAAGAATCAAGAATCAAGAAATTGTTCTTTACAGCGTATTATTAGAGTGATATAGTCTAAGTGGCTTCAAACGTCGGGTCTCATGAGAGTTCATGGAAATATATTTATCCAATGCAACTAGTGTCTCAAGACGAAAAGTGAAGTCAAAAGTAGAAGGCGAGAAGCGAGAAAAAAATCGTCTTCGAGAGGAGAGAGAAGGGGAGGATAAAGATGGAGACGGTGCAGCAGTTGAAAGTTGGAACGATTCTGGTCACAGCTGGAACACATTTCAGAAGGTTGGATATTCCGCTCTCAGAGAGGGGTAATTCAGTTGGTGTACAGACTACCAACTAGATGGACGGTAACATGGACAGTGGGTGGGAAGATGAGGCTGAGCGAAGAGGCCGGAAACTTACTAGTTGTTGTGAAGTGTTTGTGAGAGAAACAACAACCTGAGGAATCATAAGACATGCTTAAGGGTTCTCTGAAGAATCATGAGATATGATTAGGGGTTCCCTGAGGAATCATAAGACATGATAGTGGGTTCCCTTCGGATATATTAGTTATGATTGTGTGTGTTCCCTGCAGATATATTAGTTATGATTGTGGGTTCCCTGCAGATATATTAGTTATGATTGTGGGTTCCCTGCAGATATATTAGTTATGATTGTGGGTTCCCTGCAGATATATTAGTTATGATTGTGGGTTCCCTGCAGATATATTAGTTATGATTGTGGGTTCCCTGCGGATATATTAGTTATGATTGTGGGTTCCCTGCAGATATATTAGTTATGATTGTGGGTTCCCTGCAGATATATTAGTTATGATTGTGGGTTCCCTGCAGATATATTGTATCTGATAAACAGTTCACATAGGTAAGAGGGTGGAACCTAGAGAAAAGAGATAGAAGGTGTTTCTCCAGGTGGTAGAGCAAGCATCAATGGATGGAGGCGAGTTGAACACGTCGGAGTCTACACCGGGGTTCTATCTGCTTAGTCTCCTACGCATCGCTTGGGTGGAAGAATTTGATTTGTGAATGGAACTGAAGTATGAAGCCTCGAGACAGGTGTGGATACATGTCTCATGGTATACACATCACGGGTTTTTGGGTGGGGTGTGGGGTGGGGGGGGAGGGGTGGGGGCTAATATGTAAAAGATCAATTCAGTGGTAACGAAAAGTTTGGTTAGAAGGAGGTGTCTAATGAAGTTGAAGAACTGAGGTAGAGAAGGCATAATGGGGATTAGAGAAGATATGGTTGCGTCCATTGAGTTTGTGGGACTGAGGGAGAGAAGGCATAACGCGATTAGAGAAGATATGGATGCGTCAAATGAGTTTGGGGACTGAGGTTGAGAAGCATATGGGGATTAGAGAAAATATGGTTGCTTCCAATGGGTTTGGGGACTGAGGTTGAGAAGGCATATGGGGATTAGAGAAAATATGGTTGCTTCCAGTGGGTTTGGGGACTGAGGTTGAGAAGCATATGGGGATTAGAGAAAATATGGTTGCTTCCAATGAGTTTGGGGACTGAGGTTGAGAAGGTATATGGGGATTAGAGAAGATATGGTTGCGTCCAATGAGTTTGGTGGACTGAGTGAGAGAAGGCATAATGGGATTAGAGAAGACATGGTTGCGTCCAATGAGTTTGGTGGACTGAGTGATAGAAGGCATAATGGGATTAGAGAAGACATGGTTGCGTCCAATGAGTTTGGTGGACTGAGTGATAGAAGGCATAATGGGATTAGAGAAGACATGGTTGCGTCCAATGAGTTTGGTGGACTGAGGTTGAGAAGGCATATGGGGATTAGAGAAGATATGGTTGCGTCCAATGAGTTTGGTGGACTGAGTGAGAGAAGGCATAATGGGATTAGAGAAGATATGGTGGCGTCCAATGAGTTTGGTGGACTGAGTGATAGAAGGCATAATGGGATTAGAGAAGACATGGTTGCGTCCAATGAGTTTGGTGGACTGATGTTTTGAAGGCATATGGGGATTAGAGAAGATATGGTTGCGTCCAATGAGTTTGGTGGACTGAGTGAGAGAAGGCATAATGGGATTAGAGAAGATATGGTTGCGTCCAATGAGTTTGGTGGACTGAGTGATAGAAGGCATAATGGGATTAGAGAAGACATGGTTGCGTCCAATGAGTTTGGTGGACTGAGGGAAAAATGGCTTACCGGAAGTGAAAGTAAATAGGCGTGTCTAATGAAGGTAGAGGACTCGCGATGTGAAGGTAGTTTCGGTGTGGAAGTAAATGGGTGTGTCGGATGAAATTAGACAATTCTTGACGTCTAGGTTTCCTGTGTTTGTGCGAGATAGAGAGAGAGAGAGTAAATGGACGAGTCCTATGGAACAGGAGAACACCGGGCGTGAAGAAATTCTCGGAGAGAGAGAGAGAGAGAGTAGATGAGCGTTTCTGATGAATTTAGACAATTCGCTCGGTGAAGGTATTCTGTGAGAGAAAGAGAGTAAATGGATGTATCTTGTGAAACTGGAGTAATCAGGGCGTGAAGATATTCTCAGAGTGGGAGTAAATGGGGGAGTCTGATAAAGTTAGAGTGCTCGCGGCCTGAAGGTATTCTAGGAGTGAGAGTACATGGGCGAGTCTAATAAAGTTAGAGATTTTGCGACGTGAAGGTATTCTCGGAGTGAGAGTACATGGGCGAGTCTAATAAAGTTAGAGATTCCGCTACGTGAAGGTATTCTCGGAGTGAGAGTACATGGCGAGTCTGATAAAGTTAGAGATTTCGCTACGTGAAGGTATTCTCGGAGTGAGAGTACATGGCGAGTCTGATAAAGTTAGAGATTTCGCTACGTGTAGGTATTCTCGGAGTGAGAGTACATGGCGAGTCTGATAAAGTTAGAGATTTCGCTACGTGAAGGTATTCTCGGAGTGAGAGTACATGGGCGAGTCTAATAAAGTTAGAGATTTTGCGACGTGAAGGTATTCTCGGAGTGAGAGTACATGGGCGAGTCTAATAAAGTTAGAGATTCCGCTACGTGAAGGTATTCTCGGAGTGAGAGTACATGGCGAGTCTGATAAAGTTAGAGATTTCGCTACGTGAAGGTATTCTCGGAGTGAGAGTACATGGCGAGTCTGATAAAGTTAGCGATTTCGCTACGTGAAGGTATTCTCGGAGTGAGAGTACATGGCGAGTCTGATAAAGTTAGAGATTTTGCGACGTGAAGGTATTCTCGGAGTGAGAGTACATGGCGAGTCTGATAAAGTTAGAGATTTCGCTACGTGAAGGTATTCTCGGAGTGAGAGTACATGGCGAGTCTGATAAAGTTAGAGATTTCGCTACGTGAAGGTATTCTCGGAGTGAGAATAAATAGGCGTGACTGATGAATATGGAGAACTCAGGAGGAGAAGGTATTTTGGGTATGAGAGTGTCTCTTGAAACTAAAGAACAGATACAAGGAGAAGACACTGATAGTGACAGGGAATTTGCTAAAGAGATAATTGGAGGGGAAAAAAAGCGATAAAAGGAGTAGATTAATTGCTCAATTAACAAATGAACTAATTTTACTGCCTACTAATATAAGGATCTAAATGTTAGACCAGTTTGTTAGATCTTGTTTTAACTAAATAGGTAGCTTGCTAGCACACGCATGAACAAGACAAGTAATTATCTAAATAGTTGGTGCTGTTGTAGTTATGTAACGAACAACAAGAAATCTAATAATTTCTAACTCACAAGTTAACTAATTTGCTGTCTAACTATTTTAGTGAAAAAAGTCAACATCTTAATGAGTAATCGAGCAAATGATTCTTCAACTTACTATGTTACAATTTTTTTTTCACTATTTGTATAACTAGCTATACAAAAGTACATGAGCATCAGAAGCTCGCAAATCGTCTACATAATTTAATAACATTTAATTAAACGTCTATTACAATATTTAGCAAGCTAACAAATTAACTGCTACATTACACGTCTGAACAACTAATGAACGTGATAGCTATAACTTTACCTGCAACATCAACTAACAACCAAACACCAAATATATAATTAAGAAAATGGCAATTTCCGATTTAACATGAACGTAATTATTAGCTAGACTAGCAGCGAAACATTCATAATATCAAGTTCTCCAAAATAATAATTACATGCGATATTTAAAACGAACATCTGTTTTATTGTTAAAACTAACAAACTTTGTAAAATAGTCCTTACTTTAAAAAAAAAAAAACTTAATATATAAAGCGAACGAGTTGACGATAGAGACAAGTTACACTTACCGCCAGAAATGAGAACCGCTGTCAAACTGATGTAAAATGTCATGTAGAAGGCCATCTTGTACTAAACACAAGCATGGAACCTCGCTGTGCTTGTCAACGCGACTAGATGAGCTCTGTCTGAGGTTGTATGACGGAATGAAATATAGAATTAAAACAGAAGCATATATGAAAGACTGGTTTCTTTGTGGGACCTACTTGTTGTCATCAACATGGCAGTTTTGCTCTTCGCTGAATTATCTAAATTGTAAAGAAAATGAAAGTACAAAGGGATTCTGCTCAACAATGGATGATTTTATGTTGTCAAGTGTTCTCATTTCTAGAATATAGAACGTTCCAGAGAATAATAGAGTTTATGAAAGTCATAAACTGAGTTCAAGAAATTCTAGAATATGAAAAGGCGGAAATCTGGATTTATCGGCATGGCACAGGGCGCCCTCCCATGGACTGAGCATTGACGAAATATGATCATTACCGTTAACGACAGAACACGCGATATCTGCCTCTGACTGCGGCGTATTTCTTAGGCCAAGGACAAAAAGACGATGAGAAAGACGACAATTCCGATGTTTGCCATTATCTTCGTGCGTTCACTGACGATAAATCTGAGAAGTTAGAAACTACTTACACTTGTTGACGTTGTCCTTCAAGATTGTTGTTTCCTTACATCTAACACACTGAACAAGTTAGAGATTGTCTTTCTTCAAAACATAAAATCTTCAATATTCTCTCAAGCGTTGAAACTCGGTCTACATTTGAATTCTAGAATATTTTCCAAACAACTGGGTCGTATCATCATCATGTGTACTTTAGAAAGTGTTTTCTCTAAAACACTTGAGATATTATCTTTCTGTTAACTTGGAAAATTGTTATAAAAAAAAATAAAAAAAGCAATATCGTGCAATCTCTAGAACTTTCTCGAGGAAAGTATTTGTTAGACAATTATTATCATGTCATGTACATAAAGAAAATAACTAAAAAACAAACACCATCATCATGTATGTTACAAATTCAATTGTTGGGAAATGAGTAACGCATTTGCCACGTCTTCTATTCAGCGATTAAAAGAAATAATTAGCGAACAACTTATGATCACGCAACCTTTGAAACATTATCATAGAGCTAGAGTATCATCATCATGTCATCTCTACAGAATGTAGACGATGAGTTGAAACATTAACATTATCGTCATCGTTGGCTCCAATATTTTAATGTGAGGTTTAAAAGGACAGGAAGAGACCATCACTGTTCTAGTAGCGACTTTCCTCAGGTAAACACAACTCTTGTATATTGAAAGTTCTGACTTCATTTCTTTAGTTGACATTATATTGTATCGTCTAAGTATAGAGGCGAGTCTGCTAGGGGCTTCACTTTAATGTATCAGTTGTCCTTTATAATACATTACAAATGTTTCAACTACTTTACTATATCATATTGACTTGTCTACTGCAGACTTTCTTTATATTTACATTAATGTATCAGTTGTCCTTTATAGTACATTACACATGTTTCAACTACTTTACTGTTTCATATTGACTTGTCTACTGCAGACTTTCTTCATATTTTGCGCAATAATTTGTTGCTACGTAGGGAGGTCAAAAAGTAATGCACACCAATTTTTTTCTCGGCTAATAATAAAGATAGGAATATGAAATTTTGCACACTTGGAATATGACATGTTTCAATTATGTGTACCAAATTGCACAGCATTCTGATAAATATTACGCAATCTATGAACCGTTAAAATGGAGCTTGTCAACAATGTCCGTTACAAACAGCGAATTGTCATAGAATTTCTGGTTGTGGAGAAAGAAACTGTGGCAAACATTCATAAACGACTGTGTGCAGTGTACAAATGTTCAGCAATTGGCATTGCAGCTTACAGTCAGCAAGGGAAGTGCAATCGCAATTTTTAAAACTCTCGGATATTCAAAGATGTGCGCTCGATGGGTTCCTCGGTGCCTAACAAATGATCACAGAGTTCAAAGGAAAACATTCTGTTCTGAATTGTTGGAGCGGTTCGGTGTTGAAGGAGAAATGTTTTTGTCCAAAAATTGTTACCGGTGTCGAAACGTGGGCACATTATTATGAGCCTGAAACAAAAATGCAGTCAATGGAATGGCATCATCCGCAGTCACCAAAAAGAAAAAAATCAAAACATCTCCATCAGCCGGAAAGGTGATGATCACTGTCTTCTGGGACATTGATGGTGTGATTCTTGTTGATGTAATGACAAGAGGTGAGACAATCAACTCGACAGCTTACATCAATACACTGACAAAACTCAAAAATCGGTTCCACAGAGTTCGGCCTAATAAGCCATCTGCAGATTTGTTGCTTCAACATGACAATGCACGCCCTCACACAAGTCTGGTAACACGGGAAGCAATCAACAAATTTGGTTGGACTATACTGCCCCATCCTCCTTACAGCCCTGATCTGGCTTCCTCAGATTTCCATCTGTTTGGACCACTCAAAAAATTCCTGCGTGAGAAACACTTTGACAATGATGAGGATGTGATCCGTGCAGTTAAAAAATGGCTACGCGAGCAGGACAAAACTTGGTACAAACGAGGCATTCATGACCTAGTTTCGCGTTGGCGTAAGGCAATACGCTTGGACGGAGATTATGCTGAAAAATAGGCAGTGTTAAGGGGATGTTCAGCTACAATCTGTGAAAATTTCACACATTTTGCCCGAATAGTTTCCGAGAAAAAAAGTGGTGTGCATTACTTTTTGACCTCCCTTTAGTATCTTCTTCTTCTACCCTTTTAGCTCCCTGTGGAGCATAGGTCTTCAACAAACACGTTCAGCTTCTTACGGAGCATAGGTCTTCAACAAACACTTTCAGCTCCCTGTGGAACATAGGTCTTCACCAAACACTTTAAGCTCCCTGTGGAGCATAGGTCTTCAACAAACTCTTTCAGCTAGCTCTCTGTGGAGCATAGGTCTTCAACAAACACTTTCCAAGTCGATCTGTTTTTTGCCATTCTTTTAAGATCATTCCATGTTTTCCCTATCATCTTCATCTCTGCTTCTATCTGTCTTCTCAAAGAATTACATAGTCTTCCTCTTTGTCTTATCCCTTGGGGATTTCAAAAATGGGCCTGTTGTGTAATACTCTCAGTTGGTTTCCGCAGTGTCTGTCCTATCCAGCGCCATCGTCTTTGCTGTATCTCCTTGTCCACTGGTATTTGCCAGGTACATTTCCATAATTCTATGTTAGTGATTTTGTCCTGCCATTTCCATCCTATTATTCTGCATAAGCATCCATTAATGAAAGTCTGTATCTTCATGGTTGTTAATTTTGTTGTTCTCCATGTTTCACAGCCATGTAATAGGACCGACTTAACATTTGAGTTGAAAATTTTAATTTTTGTATTTAACCTAATTTCTTTGGATTTCCATATGTTTCCGAGTGCAACGAAAGCTTCTCTTGCTTTTGGTATCATTATTTTGGTATCATTTATGTTCCTCCATCTTTATCTATGTTACTGCCCAGATATGTGTAAGATTGTACGTCTAGTAGAGGTATTTCTCCTAATTTTATTTGGTTATTACCAACTGCATTAATTCTCATAATGTTGGTCTTATCTTTATTAATCTTTAGTCCCTGCTGTTGTGATCTCTCATCAAGTATGCTCATTTTATCCTGCATCTGTTGATGGCTGTGTGATAGGAGAGATATGTCATCAGCAAAGTCAAAATCATCCAGTTGCTTGGTCAGTGACCACTGGATTCCATTTCTGTTGCTTGGAGTTATTTTCATAATCCAATATATTGCCAGTAGAAAGAGAAATGGAGACAAAAGACATCGTTGCCTTACTCCTGTTCTTATTTCAAATGCGTCTGTAAGCTGTCCTTCATGCACCACACTATATTTCGTTCCTTCATACATTGTTTTTATCAGGTTATTGAGTTATTGAGTTATTTGCGGGTCATCATCATTGCACTCCGAACATGTCCATAGGTGCTCAGATCCCCTCCTCAACAATTCCCTCAGTGTCCAGCGACTGACGACTCCAGTTCTATGTTAGTTAATAAGTCTTCTTACACGGCCACTAAGTGTCTCATTTCTGGCTGTGCCCAACTTAACTCCCATTTCCATCATCCGAAGAAGTGACGTGTATCTGTGTTTGTCGAAGTCCTGTGCTCTTGCCACATCTCGGAGGGCATTGATGATGTCCGCCCGATCCATTGGTTGCCCGTCCTCAACAACAGCGCAGCTAGCCAACCTGTCCGCACTTTCATTTCTCCGTACTCAGGCATGTCCAGGGACATAGACAAAGGTGACCTTACGTATTTTAGATTTCTGCAACGAATCTACCCATTGCATGCGTACAGAGCCCGCCTCCAATTTTTTTTATCATGCCCATCGAATCACTCAGTATACATGCGTGGGTGTAGTCTTGTGACTCTAACCATTTGAATGCCTTGGTCACTGCCATCGCCTCCATTGTCATGCTACTCGTGGTCACGACGTATGCACCACTGTCTTCGTAGAGTATTCTGTCTGCTGAGCGTGCTGTAAATGCCCATGAACTTCTTTGGTGTCGTCTTACATATCCGTTTGTATAGATGACTGCATCTTTCTCATCGGTGTTATCGCAGATGAGACCGTTGACCTCAGCATTAACCACGACCGGGTTCTGTTCCCTACTTTTCCTGTCGAGTGTAACAATACACGAGAAAGTCCCCTTGAATGACGTAGGCACCGGTATCCACTCCTCACCAACCCTGGCATTTGCCCTGGGCAAATGGATGTTGGCTCGAAAGACCAACTTCTACATCTGAGTATCACCTTCCTCTGAAACAGTGCCGCGGCGATCTATCTAATGAGGAAGGGGTGCACCGCCAGTTTGAGGAGCATATGCATGAGATATTCCAATGGTACCCTGTTGTTTGCATCCTCCAGATCTATAGCAGCAGCACATGTCTCCTCTCGTCTGTGGAAGCCTTCGAAGACGTCATTTGCAAACACTGCCGCATTGGGCCATGTCTCTTTGTTATATCTATAACCTCCAAGTGTGGGTGGGAATACGCGTTTCTGTTTAAGGTGACAGGTGAGAACATAGGCAACTATTTTCTCCAGCATCTTGCCCGCAGTGTTCTGCATTGTGATGATTCTGTAGGCACTGATCTGAGAATGGTCCTTGTTTGGCTTCGGTAGCGGTAGTAAGTAGCTGTGTAGCCACTCCTCCTTAATCTGGCCACTCCGAATACTGGCATTAAACTCATTGGCCAGTTTTGTCAAGTCGTCGTCAGCTAAATCGCCTATGTCATCATACCGAACACCATCTGGACAAGGAGCAGTGTTGTGTGACCTTTTAAGTGTTGTGCGAATGGTATCGGTTGTGATTGTGAGATCTTCTTCCAGCCCTACATCCTTACACAATTTTGACAGCTATCCACGTATCCTCATTCTTACAGCCTCATTTCTTTGGTCCGTCTGCTCAATGTAGCGGGCAAGCAGGGCCTTCCCTTTGCTTTCATCAGATTTGTGCCATATCCGGCCTGTGCTCTGAAAGTCTGGTATGCCTCTGTGTCGTGGTGTGCCATTCATGAATTGATGAAGGCGCCAGAATGTGGCGAGCGATTTTTCTGAGTATACTATTTTTTACAGAAGACATCCCATTTGCCTGCCTAGCGCATAGTTTAAAGCGCATCATTTGTTGGTCGACCTCTACTTTAAGACGCCTATAATCAGGTTCATTTATCAGGTTAATAAACTTTATGGGAATTCCGTAATGACTCAGCAACTTCCAAAAAATTCCTCTCTCTAAACTATCAAATGCCTTTTCGTAAACTATGCATATAATATAAAGTAGGGATTTTAGTTCTAAACTTTGCTCAACTTTTATACGTAGAGTAGTTATTTGATCAGCACATGATCTGTTCTTCATAAACTCACTTCATTAAAGGCGCAGACATTCACAAATATCTCTCCATTCTCGTTTATATCTCCAAGGCCATATGTTCCCATAATCTCTTCGAAGCCTCTGTTGTCTGATCCTACTTTAGCATTTAGATCTCCCATCAAGATTATAATATCCTTGGCTCGTCTTTCATCCATCTGACATTGTAGCTGTTTATAGAATTCATCTTTAACTAACTCATCCTTATCGTTGGTTGGTGCATATCATTGGATAATGTGTAATTTTATTTTGTTATATGTTGTTTTAAATGTTGCTCTCATTAGTCTTGACCCTACTGCTTCCCATTTCATTAGTGTCTTCTGAGCATTCCTTGACAACATTATAGCTACCCCTTCACTATGGTGTGCTCCAGGTTCCTGGTGTGCTGATGATAAAATCATCTCTCATGTATTTAGTTGTATTCTTTTCGTTCCTAGCCATCTTGTTTTACACATTCTCAGAATATATATTTTGTAATTTTTTTTTCATTTCTGCTGCTACCAGTGCAGCTTTTCCCTGTTCGTTTAGGGTACGTACATTCCAGGTGCCAATTCTGGAGGTTTCCCTGGTAGACAAAGGCTTAGGCGGCAACCCACTCTCCTTACGGCTTTCTCATGCTTTGCGTCCGGTCTCTTTAGTTCATCATGCAGGGTTGTTTTCTCTGACTCATATTTGTGTTCTTGAATGTTGAATACACACCAGGGACAGACCAGGAGGAAGGTAGTTTCAAGACATCAAGGAGACCTCGAAAATGTCAACATTAGAAGTGAGAGCTAATCATCGATTGTGATCGTGAGATCTTCTCCTAGCACAACATCATTACACAGTTCTGAGAGTGACCCCAGTTTCCTCATTCTTACAGCCTCATTTATTTGGTGAATCTGCTCAATGTAGCGGGCGAGCAGGGCTTTCCCTTTGCTCACATCAGGTGTATGCTAAATCTGACTAGGCTCTGAAGGTCTGGTATGTCTCTGAGTCGTGTTGTACCATTCGTGCTCCGATGAAGACGCTTGAATGGAGCTAGTGATATTTCTGAGCACAATTTCTTGCAGAAATCACCACACTTGGCATCCTTAGCCTGCCTAGCACTTAGTTTAATGTGCCTTTGTGTCGTGTTGTACCATTCGTGCTCCGATGAAGACGCTTGAATGGAGCTAGTGATATTTCTGAGCACAATTTCTTGCAGAAATCACCACACTTGGCATCCTTAGCCTGCCTAGCACTTAGTTTAATGAGCATCATTTTACGGTCGACCTCTTCTCTCAGACTCTCTAAGAGCTCATGTTTTGTACTCCCATTATTTCTGGCTTTCTACCATGTCTTGGTCGATTGTCTATTGTTATTCCAAGCTTACTCGACATCTTCGTTCCACCAGGGCAGCTGAGTCCATCTTTCATGTCTCCTTCGAGAGCGCCCTGTGTTTTGCGTCTAATTTTGATAATGACGTTCTGGTATGTGTTCTCATAGTGGGATGTGTTGAGCTTGATTGTATGGCTTCTATTCCTGTTTTTCTCAATTAGGATGACAATCTCAATTAAGATGGTAATATGGTGTGACATCATTTAAAACACTACACGGCGCAGACTGCAACCCAGACATGAACTACTAATAGCAGAGTTCAAATTAAAGCTTAAAAAAGTGGTGAGAGGAATAAGACAAATATGCTTGAAGTTCGTTCCTCAAAAAAAAAAAAAATTTATAAAGAGAATGAAGTCACCAAGAAGTGATGATATATCAGCTAAATTCATCAAGCCTGGAGGACAGAGTTCCTATTTACCATGCAGCGTGTGTCGAGGTCTGGGAATATACAGACTGGTCTAAAGTCTGGCAAAGATCAGTGTACATCACTATCACGATTATAGGAAATCTGAAGCTTTATTTATTTGTATTTTCTTTACAGCTCTGGTGATGTGTGTTACCAACGACAACACGAGAATGTTATTTCAAGCTTTTGCTGCAGGTAACGAAATATAAAACGATTTGTTAGATCAGTGACGGTGTTTAAGGAGGTCGAAAGGAGAAATGTGTAACATCTTTGAGTTCGGTCACTTTAAAACTGAAAACACATTTTAAGAAAGTCAATAAGAAAAATTAATGGGAATATTTAACTATTATCATTATGATAATAATAATAATTATTATTATTTTGTATATATTATTAGGGAATACATATAAGAAGCAAGCGTTAGTTAAGTTTTGAAGATCCGTTCTTGTGACATCCACAATATTTCAGACACGTTCGACGCCTGTTAGGAAAAAACATAGAAAAACATTTTTTAAAAAGGCATCTTGAGGTTTTTCTGTCTGTGACGAAGACGTTTTCGGATACTACGATCTGTGAGAAAATACAAGAAGAAGACGTTTTGAGGATACTACGATCTGTGAGAAAATACAAGAAGAAGACGTTTTGAGGATACTACGATCTGTGAGCAAATACAAGAAGAAGACGTTTTGTGGATACTACGGTCTGTGAGAAAATAAAAGAAGAAGTTTCGTGGATACTACGATCTGTGAGAAAATACAAGAAGAAGTTTCGTGGATACTACGATCTGTGAGAAAATACAAGAAGAAGTTTCGTGGATACTACGATCTGTGAGAAAATACAAGAAGACGTTTTGTGGATACTACGATTTGTGATTAAATATATGAAGACGTTTTCAGGATACTACGATTTGTGAGAAAATACACAAAGAAGATGTTTTGAGGATACTACGATCTGTGAGAAGATTATGGGAAAACATGGACTTGGAGATATAAACGAGAATGGAGAGATATTTGTGAATTTCTGCGCCCTTAATCAAATGAGCCTAGGAGGAACAATATTCCAACATAAAAGAATACACAAAGCTACATGGGTGTCACCAGATCATAGAACGGAAAATCAAATTGATCACATATGTATTAATAATAAGTTTAAGTCATCCTTACAGGATGTAAAAGTATATAGAGGGGCAGATATAGCTTCTGATCATCATCTTCTGTTAGCCAAACTTAAAATTAAATTAAAAAGGTATACTACAACGAATAAGGGCAGAACGTATTTCAATGTAGGGTTTCTTAAAGAACAAGGAATTAAAGATAAATTCGCAGTCACAATATCAAACAAATACCAAGTCCTCCAACAACTAGAAAATACAATAAATATAGAAGATCATTGGAAACAGGTAAAAAATATATGGAAAGAGACATGCGAAGAAACACTGGGGAAAAGAGAACGCCAGAATAAGGCATGGATGACAGCAGAGACCCTGGATAAAATTAAAGAAAGAAAGAACAAGAAAGCAGACATAAATAAAAGCAAAACAAGAAGTAATAAAGCCAAGACACAAGAAGCTTACACAGAGGTGAACAAAGAAGTGAGAAGATGCATTAAAAAGGATAAGAGGAAATATATAGATGAATTAGCTAAAGAGGCAGAAGAAGCAGCAAATAAAGGGAATATGAAAGAACTGTACAACAGCACAAAGAAATTAGGTGGAAAATACAAACAGATCAACGCCTTTATCAAAGATAAGAAAGGAAATCTGCTTAGCAATATAAAGGAACAAATGGAGAGATGGAAGGAGCACTTTGAAGAACTTTTGAACAGACCTGGCTCAAATAATCCTCCAGATATACTACCAGCAGAAGAAGAATTACACGTTAACTGCGGAAAACCAAGCAAAGAAGAAATAATGAAAGCCATCAAACTGTTAAAAGATGGTAAAGCCACAGGACCAGATGAAATTCCTTCGGAAGCCATCAAAGCAGATATTATCACCTCTACCAAGATGTTACATAATCTATTGGATAAAATTTGGGAGAGGGAAGAAATACCTAAAGACTGGAGAGAAGGTTATATGATCAAACTACCAAAGAAAGGAAGTTTACAGGAGTGCACAAATTATAGGGGAATTATGCTACTATCAGTGCCAGGAAAAATATTAGGCAGAATCATTCTGGAGAGACTAAAAGAGGCTATAGAGAAACACTTGAGAGATGAACAAGCAGGTTTTAGGAAGAACAGATCATGTGCTGATCAAAAAACTACTCTACGTATAATAGTTGAACAAAGTTTAGAACTAAAATCCCCACTTTATATTGGATTCATAGATTACGAAAAGGCATTTGATAGTTTAGACAGAAGAATGCTTTGGAAGTTGCTGAGTCATTATGGAATCCCCATAAAGTTTATTAACCTGATAAAAACAATGTATGAAGGAACAAAATGTAGTGTGGTGCATGAAGGACAGCTTACAGAAGCATTTGAAATAAGAACAGGAGTAAGGCAAGGATGCCTTCTGTCTCCATTTATCTTTCTACTGGCCATAGATTGGATTATGAAAATAACTCAAAACAACAGAAATGGGATCCAGTGGTCACTGACCAAACAACTTGATGATTTAGACTTTGCTGATGACATAGCTCTCCTATCACACAGCCACCAACAGATGCAAGATAAAATGAGTATATTAGATGAGAGATCACAACAGCTAGGACTAAAGATTAATAGAGATAAGACAAACATTATGAGAATTAATGCAGTTGGCAATAACCAAATAAAACTAGGAGAAATACCTCTACTAGACGTACAATCTTATATATATCTGGGCAGTAATATAGATAAAGAGGGAGGAACAGAAAACGATACCAAAATAAGGATATCAAAAGCAAGAGGAGCTTTCATTGCACTGGGAAACATATGGAAATCCAAAGAAATTAGGCTAAATACAAAAATACAAATTTTCAACTCCAATGTTAAGTCGGTTCTATTATATGGCTGTGAAACATGGAGAATAACAAAATTGACAATCACGAAGGTACAGACTTTCATTAATGGATGCTTGCGCAGAATAAAGGGATGGAAATGGCAGGACAAAGTCACAAACGTGGAATTATGGAAATGTACCGGTCAAATACCAGTGGATAAAGAAATACAGCGAAGGCGATGGCGATGGATAGGACACACACTACGGAAACCAACTGAGAGTATTACACAACAGGCCCTTTTTTGGAATCCCCAGGGGAAAAGACAAAGAGGAAGACCAAGGAATTCTTGGAGAAGACAGATTGAAGCAGAGATGAAGATGATGGGGAAGACATGGAATGATCTTAAAAGAATTGCAAAAAACAGAACGGCTTGGAAAGTGTTTGTTGAAGACCTATGCTCCACTGGGAGCTAAAAGGTAGAAGAAGACGATCTGTGAGAAAATACAAGAAGACGTTTTGACGATACTACGATCTGTGAGAAAATACAAGAAAAAGACGTTTTGAGGATACTACGATCTGTGAGAAAATACAAGAAGAAAACATTTTGAGGATACTACTATCTGTGAGAAAATACAAGAAGAAGACGTTTTGAGGATACTACGATCTATGAGAAAATACAAGAAGACGTTTTGTGGATACTGCGATCTGTGAGAAAATACAAGAAGAAGACGTTTTGAGGATACTACGATCTGTGAGAAAACACAAGAAGACGTTTTGAGGATAATACGATCTGTGAGAAAATACAAGAAGACGTTTTGAGGATAATACGATCTGTGAGCAAGTACAAGAAGAAGACGTTTTGAGGATACTGCGATCTGTGAGAAAATACAAGAAGAAGACGTTTTGAGGATACTACGATCTGTGAGAAAATACAAGAAGACGTTTTGGGGATACTACGATCTGTGAGAAAATACAAAAAGACGTTTTGAGGATACTACGATCTGTGAGAAAATACAAGAAGACGTTTTGAGGATACTACGATCTGTGAGAAAATACAAGAAGACGTTTTGAGGATACTACGATCTGTGAGAAAATACAAGAAGACGTTTTGAGGATACTACGATCTGTGAGAAAATACAAGAAGACGTTTTGAGGATACTACGGTCTGTGAGAAAATACAAGAAGAAGACGTTTTGTGGACACTATGAACTTTGAGAAAATACACGAAGACGTTTTGTGGATACTATGATCTGTGAGAAAATACAAGAAGACATTTTGAGGATACTACGATCTGTGAGAAAATACAAGAAGACGTTTTGTGGATACTATGATCTGTGAGCAAATACAAGAAGAAGACGTTTTGAGGATACTACGATCTGTGAGAAAATACAAGAAGACGTTTTGAGGATACTACGATCTGTGAGAAAATACAAGAAGACGTTTTGAGGATACTACGATCTGTGAGAAAATACAAGAAGAAGACATTTTGAGGATACTACGATCTGTGAGAAAATACAAGAAGAAGACATTTTGAGGATACTACGATCTGTGAGAAAATACAAGAAGAAGACATTTTGAGGATACTACGATCAGTGAGAAAATACAAGAAGAAGACGTTTTGAGGATACTACGATCTGTGAGCAAATACAAGAAGACGTTTTGAGGATACTATGATCTGTGAGCAAATACAAGAAGAAGACGTTTTGTGGATACTATGATCTGTGAGAAAATACAATAAGAAGACGTTTTGTGGATACTATGATCTGTGAGAAAATACAAGAAGAAGACGTTTTGATGATACTACGATCTGTGAGAAAATACAAGAAGACGTTTTGAGGATACTACGATCTGTGAGAAAATACGAGAAGAAGACGTTTTGAGGATACTACGATCTGTGAGAAAATACAAGAAGAAGACATTTTGAGGATAGTACGATCTGTGAGATAATACAAGAAGACGTTTTGAGGATAATACGATCTGTGAGAAAATACAAGAAGACGTTTTGAGGATACTACGATTTGTGAGAAAATACAAGAAGACGTTTTGAGGACACTACGGCCTGTGAGAAAATACAAGAAGAAGACGTTTTGTGGATACTATGATCTGTGAGAAAATACACGAAGACGTTTTGTGGATACTATGATCTGTGAGAAAATACAAGAAGACGTTTTGAGGATACTACGATCTGTGAGAAAATACAAGAAGAAGTTTTGAGGATACTATGATCAGTGAGAAAATACAAGAAGACGTTTTGTGGATACTATGATCTGTGAGCAAATACAAGAAGAAGACGTTTTGAGGATACTACGATCTGTGAGCAAATACAAGAAGAAGACGTTTTGAGGATACTATGATCTGTGAGAAAATACAAGAAGACGTTTTGAGGATACTACGATCTGTGAGAAAAAACACACAGAGAAGACGTTTTGAGGATACTACGATCTGTGAGAAAATACAAGAAGACGTTTTGACGATACTACGATCTGTGAGAAAATACAAGAAGAAGACGTTTTGTGGATACTACGATCTGTGAGAAAATACAAGAAGAAGACGTTTTGAGGATACTACGATCTGTGAGAAAATACAAGAAGACGTTTTGAGGATAGTACGATCTGTGAGCAAATACAAGAAGAAGACGTTTTGTGGATACTACGATCTGTGAGAAAATACAAGAAGAAGACGTTTTGTGGATACTACGATCTGTGAGAAAATACAAGAAGACGTTTTGTGGATACTACGATCTGTGAGAAAATACAAGAAGAAGACGTTTTGATGATACTACGATCTGTGAGAAAATACAAGAAGACGTTTTGAAGATACTACGATCTGTGAGAAAATACAAGAAGACGTTTTGTGGATAGTACGATCTGTGAGAAAATACAAGAAGACGTTTTGAGGATACTACGATCTGTGAGAAAATACAAGAAGAAGACGTTTTGAAATAATAAAACAATAACATATTTCTTTTTTTGATGTAGCAATGCTTTTTGGAAACAAAATTAACATGTTTTGTTTTCCTCATTTTCTTAGTGATTGGACATAAAACAGCGAAGATTATGTTTTTTGTGTTGTTTTAGTTGTGATTTGTATGAAACGAAGTAGATGCGGTTATTTTACTTTTCATGCGGTCAGAACAATCCAGAGATGGCTTTTTATGTTTCAAGGTTATTGATCAGAACTACCAGGAGATGATGTTTTTGCTTCAGTGGTGATTGATCAGAACTACCAGGAGATGTAGTTTTATTTTTCAGTGGTGATTGATCAGAACTACCAGGAGATGTAGTTTCATGTTTCAGTGGTGATTGATCAGAACTACCAGGAGATGTAGTTTCATGTTTCAGTGGTGATTGATCAGAACTACCAGTAGATGTAGTTTTATGTTTCAGTGCTGATTGATCAGAACTACAAGGAGATGATGTTTTTGCTTCAGTGGTGATTGATCAGAACTACCAGGAGATGTAGTTTTATTTTTCAGTGGTGATTGATCAGAACTACCAGTAGATGTAGTTTTATGTTTTAATGGTGATTGATCAGAACTACCCGACATGATGTTTTATGTTTTAATGGTGATTGATCAGAACTACCCAGAGATGGTGTTTTATGTTTTAGTTGTGATTGGTCAGAACTACCCGAAAATAATGTATTATGTTTTAGTGGTAATTTTAATCAGAACTACCCGAGATGATGTTTCATGTTTTGTGATGATTGATCAGAACTACACGAGATGATGTTTTATGTTTTAGTGGTGATTGATCAGAACTACACGAGATGATGTTTTATGTTTTAGTGGTGATTGATCAGAACTACCCGAAGATAATGTATTATGTTTTAGTGGTAATTAATCAGAACTACATGAAGGTGCTGTTTTATGTTTTAGCGGTGACTGATCAGAACTACTCGAAGGTAGATTCTACGTGAGAGCTGGTCTAGTTTATGAGACAATTCATCCTCATTTGCACTTCGGACAAGCACAAGCCCCTAGAACACAGAGATCCCCCGAAGTACGCCCATTAAAGTGCAGCAACGATCCCAGTATTGTGCCATTTTACAAGCCTTATTTGCAGTCAATCTTGTGCTCACGTAGGTCATCCCCCATCAAACTCCTTCAGTTAGTTCATACTTGCGGATTGAGAACCATTTTTTTTAAATTGTTTTTTTTCGATTAACGTCCCTGAGGGCATTCCGACTGTTTGACAGTCCATTGCCCTTCCGCTCTCTACATTAACTCAACTTACAACCCTGTCAACACGTTCACTATTGCTTTACACCAGAGCTACCTGCCACAAAAACAAATCAGACTTTTCTCAGACAAAACCTCCCAATAGACTCTAACCATTACCTTGTAGTCTCCAATCAGATACAATCTTTTTGAACATACTCATCGAGTCACCGAGGAAACACTGAGTATAAACTACGTGTATAAGTCTACGTCTAAAGCCATACCAGTACTTTAGTGACAGCCATATTACATGTACTCAACTTACTTGTAGTCAACGCAAAGGCAGCATTATCGCCCTTTACAGTACTACCTCCAACATGAGCTGTGAATGTCTAGCACTTCTTACTTTAAAAAGACCCATATCTGTAAATGTCTGCGTGCGTCACTCTCAGATGAGTTATGTAAATTCAAGGCCTGCACTTCCGCTTTGACGGTTGTGATGTCCAGATTGTTTGTCCAGTGTGATGCCGAAAGGATACAACGCCCTAACCTCTGATGGTGATCGTTCGTACTCGTTTTTCCCCTGGTTCTGTCTTCTATTAAACACACCTGCTCAACAATATCTATAGCGTGCCCAGTCCTTGATTTTCAACTTCTTAACCTTTTGCCTTTTGTAGTCCTAAATTCACAGTACGGCGGATGCTGGTCTCCACTGGCTAGAAGAAGTGGACGTGCCCAGCAGTTGTATTAAGTCAACCATGGTGGAATAACGCACCACCATACTCTCAGTATCCCCTGTGCACCCAAGGAATGTGTGCGTCGTCTCATTTTGTGTTCTTTCCAACCCATTAATTTGCGTATTACTGAGAGTC